>ML824304.1:20867-37768 GCA_009831015.1 Picea engelmannii | reverse complement strand
TTGTACTTGAACATTTAAGTGGGGTAAAAGGAGGTTTCCCCCTCGAAGAGGCTTATTATCTGAAATTATCTCTTTTTCAAGGTGTTGAGTACTTTTCCTGAGGTTTTTCTATGCTATATTGATGTTTGGTTCTTAACATATTTATGCACAAATAAAAAATTCCTTTTGTCGATGGTGATGGAGATCGGGGCTCGACGACTGATATTTTTCGAGTGGTTCCTTTTCCTTCTTTGAATTCCTTCCGATGTTGACCCTGAGTGCATTCAGTGAAGTGTTTGGATGCCGATTCTTTATTCAGGTGTTAAGGTATTTTTTAGTCATGAGGTTTGATAAGTTCAAGAAAACCTGAATGGGTGATGAGAGTCATGAAAATAAGAAAAGACATAGACATTTTTCAAAAATGAAATTGAATCAGATAGTGTAGAAGATCAAGTGGTACCCAAAAAGTAAAAAATTTTCAGAGGCATTTTTAGGGTGTGTTTAGTGCTCAACAAATGGAAACTTACTGGGTGAAAGCAGAATCTCTGTTCCTAACTTGGTCTCCGCTGATGCAAAAGCTGGTTAAGAACTTAACTGGTTTTTATCAGAGCCTCTTTTATCCTTGCATTCAAACTTCCCTGGTTGATGCATCCAGGACTACCTGTGGGGTTTTCAACCTTTATTCCACCTTCATTTCCTGTAACCATGACTAACACCCCCTTTGACAAGAGTCAAGTAAATAATTCACTGTCCCCAGGCCCTTTAGTTATCCTTATTCACTTGCTAAAGTGTTGCTCTGCTTACAACGAGCGTGCATAGACCTTACAGAGTTACCCCGACGTTACAGACCTTGATCTGCTACCAGTGAGCCTCCATATCCCCGAAAGAGTTATCTACATACCCTCTCCTACTGTGTTCTCATTTGATATAGTAGATTTTATTTTAGCAGAATGTCTTGAGCGAGTGGGAGAGGAGGACATTTGTTATTTGCAAAATGAGATGGTTAAGGTGAATTTTTGCTAGCTCTTTCTCTGAGGTACATGTCGTCCTTTCCATCTTACCACCTTTCCCTTAAGGTTTTACCAGACCACCAGACAGACATTTCATAATTTTCCCAAGGTTGTTCATCTGCAGTTTAGATAAAAAACCCCTTAAAACAACCACAGGTCTCCCAACTCTTCTTGTGTTGTATGTGAGCGATGATTCAAAAACATAGTTCATCATATCGCATGAATTGAGGTCAACCACTGCCTTTCTAAACACAATCTTCAAAAGCGCATAAGTACTATAGCAAGAAACAAAAACAAAAATGCATTCTATAATCGACCTACCCTACAACAAAACATCATGAGAACACACACAAACACACATATGTTTTTTTTTTTTTAATGAAAATATTGTTTTAGGGCTTGGCCATTCAATGGGAGGGCGTTAGGTTCCCCTCTCATATTTTGCAACCGATACATTCCTACCCCAATCTTCTCGTCCACCTGTAAAGGTCCGAGCCATAGATTCTGAAACTTAGAATGTTTTCCTTTTGGCTCATTTGCTCTGTCCCATTTTAGGAATAAGTCTCCCACTTCAAAATTATTGTCTTTAGCCTTATTCTTATCAAACCACCTTTTAACTATTTGCTGATGAGCTATGAAATTTGATTTTTCTTTCTCCCTTTCTTCCTCTAGCATGAGGAGGGTATTGATTCTTTGTTGTATGACTGATGAGGGTTGTCCTCTTGAATCTTGAGCAAGTTGAAGAGATAGAATATATAGCCCGTTCGGGAGAATGGATTCCTGTCCTTATACCAGAAAGTATGGGGAATTCCCTATGGATTCCTTGGGTGTTACTCTATCATCCCATAAGGCGTTATGGAGTGAACTGTGCCAATTCCTCTAATTGTCTGCAACTATTTTCTTTAATATTATCACTAGGTTCTTATTGGTTGATTCTGCCACTTCGTTCCCCTGTGGATAGTAGTTTGCAGAGTATCTGATTATGATTCCTTTATCTAGAGAAAAATCTGTTAATAGGGTGGAAGAAAAGTAAGAGAAATTATAAAAAACAAGGACATAAGGCACACCGAACCTTGTGATCAGCTGTTGTTATATGAATTGGATCACCACCTTTTCATTTACATGAGTCAAAGGGATGGCCTCTGCCCATTTCATGAAATAATCTGTGGCAATTAGTATGTATCTATGTTGTTTTGAAGAAATCAGTGTAATTTCTCTTATGATATCTAACCCCTATTGCTCGAATGGTTTGGAAACAACCACCAGTTGGAGTGGGACAACTTCTCTCTTTTCCCTCCCCGTGCTTATTTGACAAGTTTTACAGTTTCTAGCATATGTGTGAGCATCCCTGAACAGAGTAGGCCGATAATATCCAACTCTCAGTATTTTATGAGCAGTGGTGTTTCCTGTGAAATGTCTAGCTGTAGGACCATCATGGATCTCATTCAGAACGTTTTCTACATCTTCATGTTCGAGACATATTAAAAGTACCCCATCATAATTAACACGGAAGACAACCGAATTTATGAGGTGATATTGTGTTGATTTTAACTTGAGGGCTCTCCTTTCCCTAGGATTTAGGTTTTCTGGGAAAGTTCCATGATGCAGGAGATAAGTCATTTTCTCATACCAAGACTCCTGTCCTGGGGAGACGTATGAAGCTTCACCACACCACAATGCTAATTCATTCTCCCATCCGGGGTCTTCATTTACTTGGTCCTGGGCTTCAATTTCCAGTTTTCATAACCCTTGTCCTTAACTAGTTTAGGAGGTTTTATATCTAGATCAGATTCTTGGAGCAATTCCATCCAGTTTCCTCTTCTTTCCCCTATCTCCTGTTGAGTGAATAGGGATCGGACCGCAGGGTGAGGCATGATGAATTTGGTATTTTTCTTAAGGATGTAAGACCTGAAGTGTTTCACTGCCTTGTATACCACATAATCCTGCTTGTATATAGCAGGGTAATTTAGTTCGGCCCCTTGGAGATTAGTGCTCATGAATGGTACTAGGGCCTCATTGTTGTCATCATCATTCTGAGTCAATACTGCAGCTAATAGTTAGTCGGAGGCGAAAGTATAGAGGAAGAAATATTTGCTAAAATTGGGACTTCACAACACTGGGGCTTGGGATATTGCATCTTTAATATTGTTGAAAGCCCTTTTTCATTCATCATCCCACTTAAATTCAACATCTTCGCGGATCATTTTTGTAAGGGTTTGATAGTTTCAGCGAAATCGAGGGTGGATTTTCTTACAAAATTGATTTTCCCGAAGAAAGATTGCATAGCCTTTTTGTTGTGGGGTAATGGAAGATAAGATATGGCCCTAATCCTTTCTAGGTCTATGCGGGCTTGAGATATAATATGACCTAGTAATTTACCTTCCTCGACACCACAGATAGTTTTCTTAGGCTTTAAGGATATACCATATTTCCTACACCTTTCGAAAATTTGGGTTAAGTGTTGGATGCGATCTTCTCTGTTCTTTGAGTACAAAGTCACGTCATCCAAATAGACTACAACACACTTGTTTATTAGTCACCAAAACACTAAATCCATGGCCCTTTGGAAGGTGGCCCCTGCATTGATTAACACAAAGGGTGTATGTTTATAAGCGAAGTTTCCTCACTTGGTTCAGAAGTTAGTCTTCAAATGGTCTTCCTCTAAAACTAGAACTTGGTTATAACCTGAAAAACCATCCAACAGGGAGAAAATCTCAGAGCCAGACACGATCTACAAGAGTTGCTCCATTGGTGGGACTGGGTAGTTGTCCTTTTCTGAAGCTCTATTGAAGTTTCTTAAATCTACGCACAAGCGGATCTCCCTAGACTTTTTCCTCACATGAACTAAATTTTCTACCCATGCAGAGTGTCTAACCTGGAAGATAATCTTGGCATCTAGTAGTTTCTTTAACTCCTGACACATGAGAGGCTACAGGGATGGGTGGTACTTCCAGAGATTCTGTTGGAAGGGTTTCACTTCAGGCTTTAATGGGATAATGTGTTGAATTATACAAGTATCATAAGTTGTCAGATATCGGTAGGACCAAGAAAAAACATCTTGATATTGTCTGAAAAGTTTGAGATAGGCCTTCCTTTCCTCTTTAGATACTGTCCTGCCGAGATTTATATTCTTGGGTTTTTTCGGGGTTCCTAAATATATAGTTTCGTGCATGGGACATGAAATCCCCGTCTTCATGTTCATTGACCCTTTGAATCTTTCCCTTAAGTCAAAAAGATTTTCTAATTTGGATACCCCTTTTAGTATCATGTGAGACCTTGGTTTTTCAGTTGGTTGATTTGTATAAGGATCGATCTCTCCTAATTGCTCCTGAAATACTTCATCGTCAATAGCCAAGTCTTTAAAATTATCCTGATTGGTTAAAAAGTTTATGATCTGTTCATCTCCTTCAAATACCTTCCAATTAGAAATATTATTGGGCACCGATGGTTTGTAGAGTAGCTCCACAGTGAACCAGGAGGCTTCATAGTCTTCTAGAGTTGATAGACTAGAGGCAGTGGTGGCTAGAGAATCAAAAAGAGTGTTCTTTATTCTGGGGATCACTGTAATGTTGAAGGATTCAAAATGTTCTATTAGTCTGTGCACTTCCTATTGGTAATTCCTCAGGTGGGGAGAGTTGCAATGTATAGTTTTCCTTACTTGTCTAACAATAATTTTTGAATCTACAAAAAATTTCAATTCTTTAACGTTTAAATCTATGGCTTTCTTCAACCCTTGTACTAGAGCTTCATACTCGACGGTGTTGTTTGTGCATTCAAATTCTAGTCTACAAGACAGGAAACTTCATTTACCTTTTGGGTCAATGAGGATGCACCCTGCCCTTGACCCTTCTTGCGATTTAGATCCATCAAAGTATAAGGTCCACATTTGTGAGAGACAACCATCAGATTCCTTTTTTATACCACTTTCCTCCTTTCCTCCTATCTGTTCTGTGGTTTCTAACACTAGTTCCCGACAGAAGAGGGTTTCCCCCGCCGTCGTTAGAAAATTTTCTTGAAAAATTATTTCGGAGTTTTGAGTAGGAGGGATATTAGATGAGAGGGGGGATAAATTCCTGAAATCAGAGTCACAGGAATAATTGCTTAGAACAAGAAAAATTGTCGATGAGGGCTCATTAAGAGTTTCCAGGTCGGTGACTGTGTGTTTTAGATATCTTTCCCTATCGATTCTGATCATATTCGTGTGTCCCTTTAATGACAGCCAAAAGTGAGACCAATTTGTACTAAAGTATCCGTTTAAATTCTTAGACCAATCTCGAATCAATAATAATCCATAGGCTTATGGGATATCTACTACAATGATTTCAATTACTTGAACAAATTTAGGGTGTGTTGTTATTCTGATCATAACATCTTTGAGATCTCCCATAACCTTCACTTGGTTTCTGTCTAGTTGTATTACATGCTTATCTCTTTTGAGAGGGACTTTGTTTAATTTTTTGAAAATAGATAACATTGGAGGATGCTCCTGAGTCAACTAAACTGTTATGGAGGTTTCTGTTGAAGACTTCAAATGTCAAAAGGAACGGTGGGACAAAAGGTTTTCCCTTCTTATCTTCAGAGAAGGCGTTCACAGTTGGTTTATTTCTTAGATCCGTGGGAGTTATATTTTCTCCTTGGTCAATGCTTATTGTAAGATTTTCCACTGATTTCAATGCTTGTAACATAAAGTCCTTTTGCTAAGAGATTCTACACATGTCCATGAAATATATATTTTCCTTCAACTTCTTCAAATCTTCTACTATGTTGTATTCTATCTTGGGCAATTCGCATGTATGAATGTTTATAGGGTTTCTTCAAGGGACAAAAGATGTTTTCGAGTAACTGAGAGCTGGTTTTCCTCCTAAAGCTTGGGTCATAGTAAGGTCATTTGAGACAGGTTGACCCCTACTTCGTGTTTGCACAACCAAGAATTTTGCGGGTGGTTCTTGAACCTCAAATAGGTCATTGGAAGGCATAGGTAGGTCAAGGTCCCATATCAACATTGTTGTTTCTTCTAGTGGATCAACTTCTTGCTGATCATCAATTTTCATAACTGAGCTGCTTGATTGTTCAGTTAGTGAAACCTCATCTAGAAATTGTTTGGCCATCAAATTCATGGCATGCATCCATTGTGGGTAGTCTCTTTCAGAGTGTTTCTCTTGGTGATAGGTACATAAAGAGTCGGATGCTACATTTCCCAAGTTGATATTTAAGTTGGCTGAGNGAGGGGGGGGGGGGGTCAATTGCTTTGAAAGGTGGATTTCTTTTAAAAAAGGGTTTATAGGGACTCTGGCCTTGATTTCATTCCTTTGTACTTATTTTCATGTCTTTGATTTCCTTTGACAATTTCTTAATCATGCGTTGTAGGTATTCTATGTCTCCACTTCCGTTTTTAGGACCTTGTTCTGTTTGTTTCCCTGGGGGTCTAGTCAACATGAGTCCTCTCCTGGGAGGAGGTTGAACTTCCTTCTTAACTAATGAGACTTGGCCTTACTTACATCCCTTCATTTGGAATTCTATTGTTTTGGCTTGTTCAAAATTCTTAGCTAAGGTTGCTTTGACGACCCTCTTCAGAAACATGGAAATAGAAGTTGGGAGAGCATTAACATATACTTCGATTTGAAATTCCTAAGTGGGTTTAGCTTCGGGTTGAAATTTGTTTAGGATAATGGTGAAATGTTGATTAAAGTCTTTAACCTTCTCCTTTGAACTCATGGTGGCAGAAAATAACTCGGCCATCAAAGCTTATGTAGTGGTTTCTTCTGCAATTTTATCCAAAAAATCCTTTTGAAATCTTGTCCAACTAGTTATGGATTCTACAGGTAAGTTAAAATACCACATGGAAACCAAATTCTCAAAAGTATAGGGGAAAATCCTGCATACTATGTCTTCATGTTGGACATTTATCAGTCTGATAACTAGTATGAATTTTTTGATATGGTCTTCAGGCAATCCTGAGGTTTCAGGGTCAAATTTAGGGAGTAACTTCTCTAGATGTCGGGGAAGATTATGTACTTGTCTAGGGATGGCCAGAGCATCTCTGGACAACCAAGGTTGATTATTTTGAGATGGTTTTCCCCTTTCTTCATTATGACTGTTGTTATCTTCCATGTCATCCGATCTCGAAACTGAGCGTTCAGAGTTGAACCCTTCCTCGTCAGAAAAATCGTCGGGCTCAGAGAAGTTTTCAACTGGTGTTTCAGGGATTAGATTAAGAGGATGTTTGATTTTGGTGAGGGATAAATCTATCAGGTATTCTACTGTGTGCACGAAATATTGGTCGGGGGTATCTGCCACTGGTCTGCTTACTTGTTTTCTATGAGGAAGTAACAGAGCTAAGGGCAATGCTCTGATCTGATGGGTGTAATATCTTGTGATCCTTCTGAACTAGTTCAACTCCTCGCAAGGAAGAGAGTAAGGTATCTTAGGGAATATATGTTATTCCTCTTGCTGGGGTGAGTTACTTGTTTCAAGAGTACTCATTGTGTGTGGCCTATATTGAGAATGACTAGCCATGCATGTGGGATGTTTTGAATCTACAGGTTGTGTGAAATATTGTGTTAAAAATATTATCAGCCATGCATTCTTCAAGCCCTCCTTCTAGCACCAATTCTATTGAGGGGTCTTAAATCCCTTTAACTCAACAATAGAAACCAAACTTGCCACCAAGGCCCAATTAGACTCTACAACATTTAATGGTGGAATGGTTCTCTAGATCTTGCGATATGGCCCATTAATCGATGGGCTTTACGTAGTGATTGACATGATGTCTTCTTGTGAAAAGTCCTCCTTCAGTTCAAACATTCTCTTTTTGTATTTTCTCTTATAGGTGGGACCGATACAAGACAAATGATTGTATAAACCAGCTCGATAACAAAGAGGAAGGACTTAACTACTGAAGAAGGCTAAGTTCGGGATAACCTTTTGCTCAAGCATGCAGACAAAGATTCTTACACCTAGAACAAGCCTAGTACTAATACATTAACCCGCCTATGTTCCAATTATTGACTGAGATACGATTATCAGGAGAAAACATACATGCAATAAATGATGGCAAGACAAATAGTTTCCTTAACTCTAATCATCAATCACATATTGACACGACGATTTACTTTTCATCATTAAAGACAAGAACTATAAAAATATTGAATTAGATAACTTATCAACAGATTCAAAGGCTCCTACTCATTACAACATCCATTGATGAGATAAAATCATAAATAATTATTCTTCAGATCCAATCACACATGCTTTTGATAAAAAACACAAACTTGTCTCTGGTCCTAAACAAGACTTCTCAATTAAGGTATCTCCGAAATAGTTCTTTACAAATAAAAAAATGAGAGTCTTTGCAACAACCATCGACCTTTTTCTAACGGGTCAATCCTCTAATTTATAACATATTATTAACTAAAAATAACTATCAAAAGTGCAGCTAAGTAAAACAAAAAATTGCCACATGGCGTTTTCATCTCTCAGTCTTCTAAGAGTCATCAAATGATCTCACTTGAGTGGATGACTCTTCTCATACTCTGATCATTTAATGAAGAGTTCCTCGCATGTGTTGGCGTACATGAACCTGTGTTGGTGCATTGGGGTTGAAAGGATCTCCTTTATCTCCACTTCATGTGCCTGATATTTGACTACTTTAGCACTTAACTACTGTAGCACTGTCTGAGACTTGATCAGGTGCTCCATGAATTGCTGTACTTTTCCTGGTGCCATGTTTGCCACCTTTGTTATATCCGCAACCCACGATGATTCTTGTTTGACATGTAATTTGACTATGTCATGCAAGTCGAGAAAGTCATCGGGTGTGCCGAATTCTGGGAGATTGATGTCTCTCATCGCCCAGTTGATATTGGTCTAAATTTTTTCACACTCGACCCATTTCTCTTGGATTTCATGGTGAGGTTCTTGGGCCATTTTCACCCAGTATTTGACTGACTTCTTTATGCAATCGATGCTACTATCCCTTAGTACCCGAATGATGTGTTCTTCAATGTCTCAACACTACTGAATGACACTGATGTATTCAATCCTTTCCATTTCTTGGTGTTATTTATCATACCATATTTCCATATCTTTGCACATCGCTAGTGCCAAGAGGGTGTCTTCCTAGAAATCGACTATTCCTGCAGTGAAAAGGTGCCACTCATTTGTGAATTTACTGTAGGTGTCTTGGAATTCACTTCTCAAGAACACCGTGGCTTATGTGGAGTACTAATAATATTTATCCAAATGGCATAGATGTTCCAACTCCTTCAATACAACAACAAACTCCTCTTCATCCCTTTCTTCTCTATGCAGGGTGGCGTCTGTGATTGCTATCCCTGTGTTGATAAGCTCAAACGTCTTGGCATGCTCCATGTTAATCAATTTTTCCTCTGTGGTGATGAGGATGGAGTGATACTGAGTAAGCCTCCTCTTCTTGGTGGTTCTATTCATGATGGATTTCCTTTTCCAGTCATAAGAGATGGCTTGTATATCAACAACCTCCTCTACGAGTTTGGGGATTTGCTGATCTCCCTAGGTAAGCGTATTTCCCAGGCTCCTGACGGTGTATATCTTTTCAAGATTGGGTTCTTGAACTTCTTTCGTATGTTTGAAGGTTCGAACTCTGGTTGTTGCTCATTGGGAGGTAAAAACTGGATGAAATTGAAGCATCAGGGGCAGGTTCGGTACTTAGTTGATAACCGATTGTTGAGATGCCAATTTCCTGCTGTGGAACTTTGTCTTCTTGTTCACTCAACCCTAGCTCGTACTTAGGGATATCCACTTGGGTGATTGGTCCATCGACCAACTCATTTTCTAAGACACTTTCGACCTCCTGGTCATTCTATGGAAGACTTTGAATTTGAGCATCAGGAGTTGGGGAAGATGCCTTCTGGGGTTCCTTTTCCTCTGTGATCTTCACTGGAGTCACCAATGAAACCTCCAAAATCTCCTCATCATCATAGATTGTTATTAAGTCATGGAGGGGGTTCAATGCACTTTCTCTCCCTAATGTTCTTTCTATCTCTGGCTGAGCCGAAACGTCCCCTAGCGATCCGACATGTTGCGCTGAAACTTTAGGGTTATCTAACCACTTGATTTCTCCAATTTGTATTGGCTCTGGACCACTGGGTTGATGTTAGGGAACCTTTTTATTTCTATGAGGTTCGGGTCATCTTGTAGCTGATCAATTACTCTCTGTGCTTGTTCTAGCATGAACAATCCCCTTTCCTGTGCCTCTGGTGTCATAGGAAATCCCCTGTTCTGCACCGGAGCCACTAGGGAAACCTCTGTTGCCTCTGTCGTTTTGATTTATTCCTTGGATTTGAGGGCCTATTGAGTCGACTGTTCTATTGTCGTCACCTATTCATATAGGCTCATGGCCCTGAACCTGGTCATTTTCGGGTCGACCATCCTTTGTACCACCTTGTCCCATTCGTGGGCATTTTCTGTGAAGTCTTTGTCTTCAAATTTGTCATGGGCGTACGACCAACATGATGACACTTGTAAAGCATGTTGCAAGGCTAGGCCCTTTGGATCATTCTTGCAGAATCATCCCGTTGGGAATTTGAACTTGAGTTGGCTCATCCCTTCTTATTTGGCTTTAGCAGTATCCTTTACCAAGTAGAACCCTACATGGAAACCATAGGGTATGAACGCCCATTTCTTGTCCTTGACTAGTGTTATCAGACTAATCAATAGGTGCAGACACTAACTGATCTCCCTAGATCCACCTAGATCTAGAACAAAACACACCAGAACATGATGCTTTCCTTAAGTTTTAGATATTGAATTTACTAACTAAAGAGGGATGAGTGACATACCGTTTAACTGTCGCTTCCTCTTGCCATCGCCATCCTATCTCCATTCCAACGCTCATACAATGATGATCCTGCAAAAGAATGCAACCAACCAAAGTGATAGTAATAGCATAAACTCAATATAAACCTATGTATGTGATCACAGAATCATACAATAAAACACAACAAGCTTTATAGGAAAGAATCATATTACTGTATCATATTAAATGTGAAAGAGAGATTACAAACATTGCCTTGATGTCGTAAGGTCCCTTCCAACTGTCCTTCGTTCCCCACACACTTATTTCTCCAAGGATTCTGAGACCATAGATCTGATAGCTACTCACAATCTATCTTGACAAAGCAAATCTCAAAGCCACGCCAACCAAGCTGATAATTCCAAGCCAATCAAAAGCTAACTAAATCTCACCAAAGCTAAGCTCAAGAACCCCCTCTCCATGAGAGCTCCTCTCCTTTTATAAGTTGAAGAGGATATGGTGAGGAGGTTAGGATGATCCCACTAAATCATGAAAGCGAGTAAGATCCAAACCATTCGGATGCCACCTCACCATGGAAGTTTCTCCTTCTAGAAGATTAGAGAAAATTATCGTTTTTCCCACGTGTAAGCATTCTCGCACCCTGCTTATAGTGCAACCTGTGAACTGTTCACACCCTAGCTATGATGCAGCCTATGAGAATCAGGCATTCTCACACCCTAATACATAGGCAGCCTGCGAAATTCCTTTTTTATAAGGTTTTTACACATGAAAATGCAACTTCTTTTCTCAGGAAAAGTTCTTCTCCCTTCTCTCTTCAATAACTCAGGCTACTGACCCCTCTGAAGGAAACATATAGGGTTACATCATTAACGATCATAGGGATGATGAAAATAATGTGTAACAGAGAGCCCCCCAAAGTATGAAGTCAGAACAGAGTGATAGCTGAAATACTTTGTCGAGTGTGTGTAGGGAACAAAGAACAGTCGATCAGAAACCTGCCAACAAACAAGGAAATACAGTACAATAATATATCATCACTGAGGTAGGAATTCCCATACCCAGAATACAAATGACTCAAAGCATAAATGCCAACATGCGAAGATCCATGTCAAGTAAGACAGGTCATGGCCACCAAACATACACTGTGGATCCATGCCATTATGACTCAAATATGAACATAGCCACCAAAAATACACTATGGATCTATGTGTTAAAGACTCAAATTTGAACATAGCCACCAAACATACAATGTGGATCTATGCAACAGTACACTGAATATACTCCAACGCAACCTGGATCTGTCAGAAAAGATCTAGGGTCTTCATCTCCACCAATCTATAGTACGAATCTAACCATGTGAATACATGTGTCGAAGTCGAACATAGTAGAAACCACTTGATTACCGATCATTAGTGTATACCATTAACAAGTGCGAGGGAAATCACCATTAATTTCAATGACTCCCAAGGTACACTAGTATAATCCAACGAATGTGAATAAATGAGTTGAAGTCAAACACTCAGCGAAATCTCGCGATCAGGGGTCAATAATGAAAACCCACTGTCGAAAGCGAGGAAACCTGCCATTGAGGCATGCAAGTTCCAAGGTACCAATTAGTTTCTAAGTCTAATTCTTGGATAATGAGTTGAAGTCGACAGGAAAAGACTCGTCACAGGAGGGCCTTAATGTATCCCACATCAATGACACGAAACAAGTAACAAGATTTGATGTAGATCAGAGTAACAAGTAATTCAGGACTGACTCAGGGATGTTCGATGCAATAGAAGGCTTAAAGACTGCAGAAATGGCTGACGCAATAGAAGGCTTTTCAGGTTGGACATTTTTTTGAACATATTGATGACACGACAATTGTCTTGGAAATACTGAATCAACAACAAGGACCACAAACCAATTTGTAATATTATAGGAGTATGATCAAGAGACAAGTAGATTTTCCAACCTAGACACAAGGCGAGTGAAAGGGTGTCATGTTAAAAAATGACTCTTCCATGGAATACAGGTTTAGACACAATTTTTTCCCAATTTCCCCCCCCACCATTTTTGGCGAGTACCTCTTTATTTTTACGCAATCTTGAGGAGGATAACCTATTATTGTAAATGTAAGCTCATCCTTCGGATGAGTCCCTCAGAGTATGTTTAACGAACCCTAAGAAGGAGTGGTTTGGTCCCATATGGGCCTTTCAATGTTTGTTTAATGAGTCCAAAGAAAGAAAACTCAAGGGTTTTTCATGTTTAGAGAGTTTGAAAAACACTTAAAGAGAACTCTCCCAGTTCCTTTTTCGTAAATTAGTTTGATGAGACCGAAAAAGAGATAAACTATCACTCAACAGAGGTTTTCTTCAAATACTTTAACGAGCATGAAAAGAACAAGGTCCCTCGACAGTCTTTTCATGTTTAGAGAGTCTGAAAAGAGATTAAAGGGAACTCCAGGGGGTTCCTTTTTCATATAACCTTTACGAGTCCGAAAAAGTGATAAAAGTATACTCGGTTACATTCTCATTGATTTACGAGCATGAGAAAGAACTAAGACTAAGCTCGGTAACTTATTCTCATGTATTTACGAGCATGAGAAAGAACAAAGATTAAGCTCATGATTGTTTTCATTTTTACTCAAGCTTTAAAACAAAACAAAACTATGCTTGGAATAGATTTTAATTGTTACACAAGATTAAAAACTAAACAAAACTATGCTTGGACCTGGTTTCATTTTTACACAAGCTTGAACCAGAGGAAACTATGCTTGAGGTAAGTGGTTTCATTTTTACACAAGCTTGAACCATAGAAAACTATGCTTGTGACTTCCCAATGCATAACATAGGGATGGCTGGTACTTAGCCCCCAGCTTACGAAGCCAATGGCTCAACTTCAGCATGAAGTCCAGACGCTGAGGAAAATTCCCCCCAAGCTTTGTTTCATCCAACTGCAAAGGAGAATGAGATGAAGCTTCAAATACTAGACGAAGGACTTGAATCAAAAAGAGAGGGGGAAAACTATTTCATTTTTTTCACGAGCTTGACATAGAAACAAGAACTATGCTCATAACCTCTGTTTCATTGTTTAACGAGGTTTCCCCAGAGAGGCAAAAAACTATCCTCAAGTGGTTTCATTTTTTAATGAGCTTGAAATTAGAAAACTATGCTCAAAGACCTCTATTTCATTTTTTAACGAGGTTGTGACAGAGACGCAAAAACTATCCTCAGAATCTTCTTGATCATGGATTCCAAGAGGACAATGCTCTAGAAGGAGACCATGTCAAGGGAAAAAACTCGGTCATGGCTTCCAAGAGGTCTTCATTTGATGGAAGAAACACACTCTGGCAGGACACCATGTCAAGGGTCGTGACAAGAGTAAAGAGATCAGGCTCTAACAACCCTATCGAAGAGATCACCATGTCAACTACTGGATCTAAGTCATCCGAAGTTGAAGCCATGGGCGACAACGCCACATAATTGACATGTGGCGAGGGATATACCGTCTACATATAAGAACCATTTAGGGAGGCAATCTAGTTGGGGCCAATGAATGAAAGTTGATCAACAGTCACAACCCGTCCATCGTGAGGGAAAGATATCACACAAAAAAGAGTGGACACAATAGCTTTCATGGCATAGAGATAATCTCGCCCAAGGAGTAAAGAAAAATCCAAGGGGTCTTGGACTACCATAACGTCAATAAATACAGTTTTCCCTCCCAAAGTTACAGGAAACTGAGGAAGGGTCCCTAAAGGTTGACTAGTTCTTCTGTTAAAAGCTAACAGATTATGCGTAACCGGCGCAAGTGGAGGACAACCCAAAGCTTTCCAAGCAAAAGAGGACAAAATACTAATAGACGAACCTTCATCTATTACCATTTGAGGAATGTCTCGACCACAAACTTGTACTGTAATCTGGAAAGGAATGTGAGAGGGAAGACGAGAGCCAATTAACACACCCCAATCAAAATGGATGGCCTCATTACTTGGAGGGGGTCCTACGAGAGAAGGAGGAATACCCCTCGACTCGACAGAGTCTGTATCAACGAGAAAAACGTGGGAAATATTGGGTTTACTCTTGAGCGGGAGAGTAGGATCGACCGATGGAGAGATCAGATTGACCACTTTGGATTCATTCTCCAGGGAGAGAATGGGGTTGACGGATGGAAACAGATCGACTGCTTGGGTTTCACTCTCTGAGGGGAGAGTGGGATTGACCGAGGATGGTATCAGATCAACCACTTTGTCAACTGGTTCAACTAAGGATGTGACCAGATTGACAACATGATCAATCGGATTGACCGGTGACGGGACCAGAGTGATCATTCCATCAACTATTAGAGGGTTGAGAGAAGGCTTACGGTAAGCAGTTGGAAGTTGAGGTTGTGAAACAGTCATGTCTTCTAGTAATTTTGAGGCTTCATCCATACAAGGGCAAAGGTGAGTGAGATGACTCCCTTTGCATAACATGCACGGGAACTTGACTCTACTTTTCTTCTTCCCAATGGTATCACGACTAGTTGACGGGAGGTCATCAACATGTTGTTCAGAGGCTAACGACATAGGTTGGTGAGGATGTGTAGACCATACTTCTATAACCTTGGATAGACCAGGGAAATCCTTAAGAAGATGGATACCCTTACAAAGCCTGCAAGGGTACTTGGGCTTACGGGTTGTTTGGGTGATCTTGACATCATCAACACTCCCAGCACGAGTAATAATGGTTGGAGGTTTGGATCCTTGCTTAATTTTCTTGTTCTTATTCTTCCTTTTCTTCTTCTTCTTATTCACCGAGTTACTAGCTTCAAAACTTTTGATCGACGAAGAAGATGGAACATAAGGCGACCTTGCAAGTGAAGAAGGCGAAGAAAACCTTACTGGTGAAGACAGTGAAGGATCAACATGAGGTTGATGTTCTTGGGGGGAAGTGCTTACGACTGAAGCACTTACTGCATTCGGGATTACCTAAGTGGAAAACAACCATACCGGTAATCCAATTGTGAGACCTAGAAATATCAAAGTAGTGATGTGGGGAGGACTAATGTTTCCATAGGAAGGAAAAAAAAAATGTTCCCCTGGAGCAGGGGTTCCTTCATTGTTCATTCTGGGAACTGACGCCATTAAATAAATCCAACATAGAGTCTGCTAGGGAAAACAAACAACACACGCTAAAAATCTAGTAAGCAAGCAAGCAAGCAAAACCTTCTCACAATGAATGCACTAGTTGGTGATGAAATACAACGTTGTAGGAAAAAAGTAAGAAGGGGATAAGAGAGAGCGGGTAGAAAAGTTACGTTGATGACCTGCTTAATGGACTTACACCCTGGTGCAAGCTCCCACACATAATTGTGGGTATACCCTCCAAGGAGCCCGAGTGAGTTTGGCCAACGTCGATTCCAGGTACCGTGAAGACTTTCCCCTCCACAGTCACCTCGTGTAAAGACCCTAACGATATAGGCCACTAAGATTACCATTTACTACAGTGATGCCTGGGGAAACAATCGACAGTTCGATCCATGTGCAAGGGCAGAGTATCTAGCCCAAAATCAACTTGAAAGGCTTCCACTCATCATTGTGGGTATACCTTTCAAGCGACCCCCATAATACACGTAATCTCTACACCAAGACCAACAAAGCAGGGTGAGTAACTCTGCCAGTCTCAATGTGACCTTGTGATTGACCCTTGTGTTAGAAGGGCTTCCCAGAACAACATGTAATAAGTGTATTTAACCGCTCCCTAACTCAAGATTCTATGTTTGTTTGCAACTTTGGAAAGTTATCTTTCACACCTATTCCAAAGCCCTACAACTAATATAATGTAGGTTTGCTACCAAAAAATATAAAATTGTCTAATCAATTTTAATAAGCGCTTTATTTTATGGCTGTTGTTACTCAATAGGAAAATGGCGTGGACAATATAGTGTTTTGACCGACTCGAAAGTTATGCAAAGAGATGAAGATGCAATTTTTTCATTTCGATGAAAGCTATGCTACGAGAAGGAGAAAACATTTATCATTCCCAGATGCACAATGCCCCAAAATCTTAAAGTTCATCAATATCAAGATTCTCAAGAAATGAGAAAAAGGTACTGTACACCAATGCACGATTCATGCCCCCCCCCCCCCC
>ML824304.1:0-19486 GCA_009831015.1 Picea engelmannii | reverse complement strand
CAATATAAACCTATGTATGTGATCAAGGAATCATACAATAAAACACAACAAGCTTTATAGGAAAGAATCATATTACTGTATCATATTAAATGTGAAAGAGAGATTACAACCATTTCCTTGATGTCATAAGGTCCCTTCCAACTATCCTTCATTCCCCACACACTTCTTGCTCCAAGGATTCTGAGACCATAGATCTGATAACTACTCACAATCTATCTTGACAAAGAAAATCTCAAAGCCACGCCAACCAAGATGATAATTCCAAGCCAATCAAAAGCTAACTAAAGATCACCAAAGCTAAGCTCAAGAACCCCCTCTCCATGAGAGCTCCTCTCCTTTTATAAGTTGAAGAGGATAAGGTGAGGAGGTTAGGATGATCCCACTAAATCATGAAAGTGAGTAAGATCCAAACCATTCGGATGCCACCTCACCATGGAAGTTTCTCCTTCTAGAATATTCGAGAAAATGCTCATTTTTCCCATGTGTAAGCATTATCACGCCCTGCTTATAGTGCAATCTATGAACTGTTCACACCCTAGCTATGATGCAGCCTATGAGAATCAGGCATTCTCGCACCCTAATACATAGGCAACCTGCCAACTTCCTTTTTTATAAGGTTTTTACACAGGAAAATGCAACTTCTTTTCTCAGGAAAAGTTCTTCTCCCTTCTCTCTTCAGGAAATCAGGACACTGATCCCTCTGAAGGCAACATATAGGTTTACATCATTAATGATCATAGGGATGACGAAAATAATGTGTAACAACCAGGGTGGCATTGTAGCCTTGCAAGATTGTTTGATAACATATTTCTCCTACGACAAGTCGGTCCAGAACATGAGCTGGTAGGAGATGTGGTGCTCCGATGGCCCCGAACACCTTGATGTAGGTGGCACACTCGTCCAAATACCAATGGCCTACCTTGGATATCATCTTTTTGTCTATTCCAATAGCCTTAGGCATTCCTTCTTCAAAAAAATAAAATAAATTTGAGCGATGAATTCATTGCATATGAGAGAGTAGGATTTCTGATACCTATTTTCCCATAGCACACTGAAGTAGACGTGGAATGGGAGTTCTGCAACATACCAACTCAGATTCATGCCGACAAAGACATTTCTGATGCACATGACATCAAACAAGTATGAATCCATGTAAAACATTGGTGCTTCCCCTTCCTTTGGCACGTGGGCCTGTTGCACACAGATGCTCAGTTTCTTGGAGATTATTTCTCCCCAGTTGAAGCTGCATCCGACGATTGCAACTGTGTATGCCAAAGGCATCCATGCCTCTAAAAACCTGGAGCAATCTTTCTCTCTATACAATTGACAGATGAGAGCCATCATATAGACATATGGCTCCCTTAAATTGGCTGTACCATACCAACCAGTGCTCCGGTTGGTGAACTTCTTATCATCCCTCCACCATGAGACCATCACCTGGCTGGTGTCATGGTGTTCGTAGAAATTCATCACGAAGTCTTTGTTTAGACACTCCTTGAGGTCTCTGAGTTTTTAATACTTCTCGACTTCTACCAGGAGGAAAAATTCGACACACCCGCTATTGTCATCATTGATTAGACACTTATGTGTGTCTGTGTGGTTGATGAGCCATTTAAGAACCTCTATGCAGGGAAAAATGGGGGTTCTTCTTGCTACCATATGTAGATATGATTGCCGTTATTCAGGAACACCTGGTCGTCGAGCACCCTTACGTCTGAATCACTGTGTGGGACATATTCTAGGTACTCTTATCGGCTAATCCTGTTAAAGAGATACCTCCAATGTGGGGGAGCCATCTTGGATCATGTGCTTGTCTCTATATCACCAAAGGACAGAGGCTATATGAAAACCTTCTTTGCTGATGTCTTAATGTCAGGTTCTGACCTCAGGGTGTATTCCAATTGTTTTTCGATCCTTGGAGAAGAGCCTTAGCCTACCTCTAGTTCTTTTATCTTTGGTGCCCTTGACGATCATCTAGTAGTTGGATTTCTTGGTGGCATTGTTCCTGCAACTTAAAATAAATTTTCAGAGACTGTGTAAAAACAAAGAACCGGATAAGAACGTATAAATTATAGCCATGTAAAATTCATAGACTCAGATACATACCTCTGGAGCTTGTTAAAACCTGGTTATTTTTATAATCATGGAGTTGATACAGCCTTCGAGTTTCTCATCTTGCTCCTTTAGATGCTCCAGAATTCTCTTATGCGCAAAATGATTTCGTTTACAACATCTCAAGAGAATTTAAACATGGAATATCTTACTGTGTCGCATCATCCATTCAATTCGGGTTATGAGTGAAATTTTAACAAATCTGTCGTTGAATCTATAGAACTTAAATTCATCGTGGGTTGACGACGGAGGCGCAGGTGGTGATGTGGGCCATCGATGGTTTTAAACAGATGTTTTGATTAGTGCACGAGGTAGAAACTAATGCAAGATCGGGTATTAATTAGCTCCTTAAATGCTCAAATCTGATCGTATCTAATGCTAAAATGTCCCATCATGTCTCTCTCACAGTGGGTGTACCGGGGATCAGGGATATGCTATGAACATTTTCATTGATGTCCTCCTCCAAAAATCTCGAATGTTGATCGACCTCACCGTACAATGTTGCTGTGGCAAAGATGACTTGGAGGTGTGAATTGGACTTAGGGAACCAAGAATGAATCAGGATAAAACTAGACCGTATGATCCTCCTACCGGGTAAATACACGTGTTGCTAAAGACCAGTGACTTAATTAGCGTGTATTAATCAGAGTTGGGAATTTCCTTAAGTTATTCATTCAAAAAAAAAACTTAGCTTGCCAATGCCGAAAAAGTATCCAGGGTCAACGATCGACGATAAACCTATCAAGTGCTTTCAGATTGACTTCCTTGAAAAATTCCCGATGCCGAAAATGCATTAGGGATCGACAATCGGGAATAACTTTTATCACGGTCAAAATGTTTGTTGCAATCCTTCTAGGTTTTCCCCGATTCTGAAAAGTGAGTTGGGAATTAGCTATTGGTGATGTCATTCCATTCTTCGTTAAAGCCTATCCCATATCGTCTTTTACCGATGTCGAAGAGGAATCGGCTATCGACATCATCTTTATGAGCAAATCAAAATTTCCTTTTGTTAATGCCGATGGAGATCGACGCTCGACGACTGAGATTTTCCGAGTGGTTCCTTTTCCTTCTTTGAATTTCTTCTGATGTCGACCTGAGCACGTTCAGTGAAGTGTTTGGATGTCAATTCTTTATTCAGGTGTTAATGTCTTTTTTATTCATGAGGTTTCATAATTTCAAGCAAACCCGAATGGGTGATGAGAGTCATGAAAATAAGAAAAGACAAAAACATTTTTCAAAAATGAAATCCAATCAGATAGTGTAAAAGATCAAGTGGTACCCAAAAAGTAAAAATTTGACAGAGGAGTTTTTAGGGTGTGTTGAGTGCTCAACACACTGTTATCAGTTCTCAACACCTTAATCTTCTTATCTATCTAGTTTTCTACAAGAGACTTAAACTCTTTGAATTTCTCAAAAACCTCTCCTTTCTTCCTTAGGAAATACATCCATGCCTTTTTCGAAAAATCATCTATGAAGGAGACATCATACGTGGATACACCAAGTGAAGGCATTGAAACAAGGCCAAACACATCACTACGAACCAACTCTAGAATCCCTGTTTCCCTTGTCGCTCCATATGGGAACCTCACTCGACTCTGTTTTCCATATATACAATGTTCACAAAAGTCAATTTCTAAATTACATTGAGGAAAATCTTCGATCATACCTTTTTTATGAATAGCTCAAATTATTTTTTCTCCAATATGTCCCATCCTCTTGTGCCATAGCATGGTCAGGTAGAATTTATGATGAATTCTCGAGTCAGTTTAAATTGACTCATCCCAAGTCGAGTCGAAGTCAACTCGACTTCAGGAACAATGAAGCTATTGCATCTCGTGGATTTGACACTCCTAATAACTTGTATAGGGTTCCAATCCGAACTCCTTTCATTAATACCATCACACCTCTTACCATATTGCACATATCCTTCTAAAATAGAGTGTGCACCCCTGTATCACTCATATTTCTAATAGATATCATGTTTCTTTCCAAACCCTAAATGTGTAGCACACCTGGAAGGGTTCTACTCCTCCCATCCTATAGTACCAGTCAAACTCTTCCTCGTATGACAATTTTGGTTGTCAATTCATATCCCAAGAACACATCTCCTCCTTCATATTTCTCATATCCACATAACCATTCTCTATGTTGTGTCATATGATAGGATTCTCCTGAGTCGATCAACCAAACATCTTGATCTGACTGTGTACTATTCGATGCCAGGTACACATTGCCTCCCTTATCCAAAGTCGTCTTTCTCTTAGTTGACTGCTTCTTATTGGATCCTGCACTAACTTCCATTTCCTTTGACTTGTAGTCCCTTTTGTAATGCCCAACTTTATCACATTTCCAACATCTTCTCATTGAATGAACAAGGGATTTATATCTACCCTTTGAATTAGACTTTCTAACGAAGAATTTTCCTTTATCTCCATTGATTGTTCAACCTCTCACCACTAATGCATATTTGGTCGATCCTTCCATGTTCTTCCTTCTCATTTATTCTGATAATAGAGATGAAACCACGTCTTCTAGTGCTAATGTGATTGAATTTCTCCCTATAACCATGACTAAGCTATCCGAGGAGTCCAACAAAGAACATAACAAGATAACACATTTCTCCTCCTAAGTGATTTAATATCCATAGAAGATAACTGGCTTATAATGGTCTTAAATGCATTTAAATGATCAGTCGCCAAAGTTCCCTCACTCACCCTCGGGAGATACAATTTATTTCTGAGAAAAAACTTATTTACCAAGGATTTCGACTGGTACAAGCTCCCCAACTTGTCCCACAATTTCTTGGCCGAATCTTCACCCGAGACATTCAACAATACCAAATCTACAAGACAAAGTCGAATCATACCCTTTTCCCTTCTCTCGAGTTTCTCCCATTATTTCGTCAACATACCTATTAGCATGGTACTTGGACAGACCATGGTACTTGGACAAAATATTGTCCATTTTTCTTGATCTATAAGGATATATTCAATTTTAATCTTCCAAAGCTCAAAATTCTGGCCATTGATTTTTTTGATCTCTATTCTCGAGCTGCTCGCCATTATTTAACACAATCTTTAAATATTTTTGACTTATGACTCTTACTGAAACTAAGGTTTAGCTCAGATCCAAGGTTATTAAAATAAGATCTGATACCACATGTTATTAAACCAAGCTCTGATACCACATGTCAGGAAACAAGGAACACTTCCATGCTAAACCTAACATAAGAGAGGAAGAAATATTTAAACAAGAAAGTAAATGAAAAATCAAACACACAGTACATAGAGATTTTATCCTGGAAACCCAAACTGAGAAAACCAACATTCCTTGAGCGTTCTTCTCTCTTGTTGTATTATTCATTCAGAATAAAAGGTTACATTCCTAACATTGGTCCATAAATAAGACAAAATCAACATCATACCTTCTTTCTTTACATAAGAACAACCCTGTAGAAAATTTGTCTTACATCTGCATGATGAAAAACCTCTATGATTATTGGTTTTCTATTCATTATCCTTTTACAACATTACAACATGCCTTCTTTATATGATTTACAGTAGGAAAAACCTTAAATAAAAGGCACCCAAAGATGGTTACAGATCCATGCAGATCATTGGATACAAATCCCACAAATATCAGTATTCTGTTACAGTCAACTACCAAGTTGGATTACCAGTCGACTACCAGTATACCTTCATTTGGTCTTCAGTTGGTTTCCATATGCCTCCCTGTAGACCTATTTTCAATTGACCTATTCAACTTGATTTCAATGTATTCGACTTTGACTTTACCCGGTCGAGCTACCTTGACCTTCGACTTGTTGTTGATTCCTTTGACTCGACTTTACCCAGTCAAACCACCTTGACCTTTGTATTGATGTTGATTCCATAAAATTTGACTGTTAAGCGATCCACCTTGATCTAGGTGGATATCAATGGCCACCCACCTTTTCCAACTCCCTCAAAACAGTTTTCTGGCAATTTTGGCAACGTACTATTTTTAGCAGTTTTTAACTTTCGGGGCCATTTTGAGGGCCTAAATGAAGGTTTTCGGGACATAGCTTCTCAAATATATCCTAAGGCTCTAATTGAGCCCCCAAAATGAATATTCTCGACGATACCTTTCCAATGGGCTATCGTTCTCCTAAAATGAAGATCGTATGCAAAATTTACAACTCCTAGAAGTTGATGTACTAACTTACCCAAACGGGGCCCACATGACTTTTGGCGCTCCATCTCCTAGGTTTAGGTTTTTGGATGTATAGGGTTTTTGACATTCTTGTTTATTGTAAAAATGGCTTCAGAGCCTCATTATAATCATCTTCTTTCAAATGAGCGCAACCGTCACATCTCTTCTCAGAGATAAGCCGCCACCATTCCAACAAGCTTGTTTTCCGTTGCATTTTACAATTTCAACTTATTTCCTTATTGAATAGAAAACCAATTTTAATGTATCTTTGTTATTCTTTATTAAGCATATTTTAATAATATGTATTCATTTCATTCTTCTCATAAAATCTAGATCAGTGGTATCAGAGCAGTCTGCTCCTTGTCATCTTAATGCATGTCCCCAATGAGGTCAGGGTATGAATAATTGGGTCTTGAGCTTGTTTCTCTTGAGGACAAAATCTCTCGCACGCCCAAGAAAACTCTCATGGAAGGAGAAAATAAATATGATGGGACAAGAAATCCTTTCAAAATGTTTCTTGAGGAATCCATAACGCAACATAGGAATGAGATGATGGATAGTTTCACGCAAATCCCTCGATGAATACCAACATGAGACACATATTCCTTGAGTGGAGGCACTGCCCCCTTCAAGGTAAAAATAATCTTCGATATTCCTATATTTGAAGGTCAGATAGATGAAGATGTTATAGACAAGTGGTTGAATCTACTAGAAGGGTATTTTTCTGTCCATAACTTTTTGAATTAAGCAAATATTACATTTTCACTCCTTAAGTCCATTCCCCATGTCAAAGATTGGTGGGAAACTTTCTGTGAGCAAAAGGAAACAAAAGAACCCGCATTAATTATAGTCCTGGCCACCTAAGAATCCTTCAAGGATGCTATTAAGGAACAATACCACCCTATCATAATTTATAACAACTTGTATACCAAATGGACCACATTGCGGCAAGAAAGAGACCAAGTAGTGCTAGAGTTGACAAATATATTCCATACCTTGCGCACCAAGCTGGGTATCAAAGATTCAGAGCGACATCTGGTTCTCAAGTATCGCAGTGATATGCATAGATACATCTAGACCAAAATATAATTTATGGATATCTCGTCCTTGGGCGCGGCCTACCGATATGTCGTCAAAATTGAGAAGAAGCTCAAACAAAAGACGTGACAATTTGGGCCTGGGAACCCCTCAAAAAAAAATCTAGGAAGGGGAGGCCCCAACCCGTAAAACAAAGGATAGAGAAAAGATGGAAAGTATCAGGACAACCAGTCCAATCCATAAGCAAAGAAGGACACTAAAAATACAAAGAAAGATACCGGGAAGTGGTGAGACTTCCATAAGAGCCCTTGGCATAACACTGTTGATTTCTGCTCAAAGTAGTTGCTGGTGGCCAAAGTGAAAGCCTTTGAATCAGATGTGGGTTCTGACTTTGAGTCAGAACCAGAAAGGGGAAGACAAATCATTGACGTGGAACCCAGTGCCAACATTTCTACCACCAAGCTCCAACCTAGTTAACCAGATGGGCCAGAAGAAGGAGAGCGCCTCTTCCATTCACAGATGTGGGTAAAAGGCACCCCACTGCACTTCATCGTTGATAGCGGTAGCCAGAAGAACCTCATCTCAGTTGAGGTTGTTAAGTGGCTAGCCCTGCTGACAATGACGCACCCACAACCATACATTATTGGATGGCTCTACCAAGGAAGTGATCTCTGCATCAACCAACAGTTTCGACTGTCGTACGACATCAAGCCCTTCAAAGACGAGGTATTGTGTGATGTTTCTCCTCTCGAAGTTTGTAATGTTATTTTGGGCTAACCTTATCTATGGAAATTTCATGCTCTATATGAGTCTAGGCCTCGTAGTGTTATTATTACTTTGAATAGGAAATTGTATAGGATACTCGAGGCAGTCCCTCCCAATGCTATTTCCTTGATATCTTCCAAGCAATGTAGGAAGGTCATCTCTCATACCGGGAAATTTGTCTTCTTCATGATTCTCATTTAGAGTGAGAGAAATATCGCAGTCACATCCAAGACCTCCACAACCAATCTCTCCACACAACAAAAGCAAGTGGATAAGGTCATGGAATAATACTCATATATCTTATCCTCTCCTACCGGGGTATCTCTGCACTGCCAGGTCAAGCATCCCATAGATCTGACCCCAGGCGCACCGCTACCCAATGGGCCAGTCTACCACCGCTCTCTGTTAGAAAATGAAGATATCAAGAGGTAGATCCAAGAACTACTTGACAAGGGGCACATATGTCCCAGCTCGTCGCCTTGTAGAAGCCCAATCGTGTTGGTGCAGAATAAAGACGGGACCTGGTGAATCTGCATTGATTACCGGGCCCTGAATACAATCACAGTTCGAAACCAGTACCCAATTCCCTGAATCGACGACCTCCTTGATTAGTTCACGGGGTCCAAATACTTCACTAATATTGATCTGAAGTCTGGCTACCACCAGGTCCCAATAGAACATACATATGTATGGAAGACCACCTTCAAGTCAAAATAAGGTCTTTTTGAATGGCTGGTCATGCCCTTTGGTTTGAAAAGTGCTCCAACAACATTTATGAGGATGATGGATGATATCCTATGACCTTTCACCAATACGTTTGTAGTGGTGTATCTGGATGACATCCTCAGCTACAACAAGACTTGGTGAAACACTTACAACATATTCAGCAGGTTTTGCACACCCTGCGACAACACAAACTATATGAAAACTTGAAAAATGCTCATTCGACATGGATAGGGTGCATTACTTAGGATACATCATTGATAGACATGGTGTGCATGTGGATCCAACCAAGATCTAGGTCATCTGTGATTGGCCAACCCTAACCACACTCACTGAAATTCAGAGCTTCTTGGGCCTCACCAATTTATTGCAGGTTCGTATTGGGATTCTCTCATATCGCATGGGCCCTCAGCCAAGTAACCAAGGGTTGCGGTAAGGAAAAAATTGTGTGGGGCATGTCGCAACAACAAGCCTTTGATGACTTGAAGAAGCATTTGCGCTCATCCCCATTACTTTCAGTACCAGACCTGCAACATCCCTTTGAGATCGAGACAGATGCTTCAGACTATGTTGTGGGTGTCGTTCTCACTTAATACGACCACCCTGTGGCATATCATAGTGAGACACTATCACATGTTGTATGTAAGTGCACTAATTATGACAAATACATGTACTCCATTGTGCAATCTTTCCGCTAATGGAGACATTACATTCTTGGGAAGGAGACAATCATCCACACTGATCACAAGCCACTACAGTTCATGTAGACCCAAGAAAAATTGCAGAATGAATGCCATCAGAAGTGGTCCCCTGCTCCACCAGAAGATGAAAAATCAACCTAGTTCATTGAGAAGATCCATCACATCCACCAATATGTTCAAGATATTCTACAAAATTCTAATGCAAAGTACAAGCAATGCCATGATCAACATCGGGTGCCACATAAGTTTGAGGTGGGAGACAAAGTTTGGTTGCACTTGCATAAAGAACACCTTATAGGGCCCCATTAGAAGCTTCAACCACTCCTTTATGGGCTATACACCATCACCAAGGCTGTGGGTGACAATTATTTTGAGCTCAACATTCCCCCTTTCCTTGGCCTGCACCCAGTCTTCAACATGGCTCTGCTTCGACCATGATTCCCACCATTATTGGACACCTCATGGATAACAGAGCATTTGACACCAACAGAGCTCAACCTTGACTGCATGCAACATGAATCTAGTGATCATATTGTGGACACACAAATCAAGGTCACTTGACAATAAATGATCCAACTTTATCGAGTTGTCAAAACAGGGCAACTCCTACACCAAAGCAAGTGGCTCACCCAGGGCCAAATTCAATAGAAATTTCCTCATATGATGGGGGAAATCAACGCAATGGTGACCATTGATTCCTAAGGAGGGAGGATTGATATAGGTGTATATCGGTGGCCACCCACCTTTTCCAACTTTCTCCAAACAGGTTTCTAACAATTTTGGCAATTTACTATTTTTAGCAGTTTTTAACTTCCGGGGTAATTTTGAGGGCCTAAATGAAGGTTATTCGGGATAGAGATTCTCAACGATATCTAAAGACTCTGATTGAAACCCCAAAATGAATTTCCTTGACGATACCTTTCCAATGGGATATTGTGCGCCTAAAACAAAGATCGCATGAAAACGTTACGACCTCGGGAAGTTGATGTACTAACTTACCTAAACGGGGCCCACATGACTTTTGGTGCTCCATCTCATAGGGTTAGGTTTTTGGATGTATAGGGTTTTTGACATTATTTTTTATTGTAAAAAGGCCTTTAGAGCCTCATTGTAATCATATTCTTGCGAATGAGCGTAGTCGTCACATCTCTTCTCAGAGATAAGCTGCCACCATTCCAACAAGCTTGTTTTTCGCTGCATTTTACAGTTTCAACATATTTCCTTATTGAATAGAAAACCAGTTTTACTGTATCCCTGTATCCTTGGGTAGGGTGTGGAGATAACTATGTTCTTCCTAGAAACATGGTCTCTACCCTTAGAGATAGGGGGATAATTTTCCTATCTCAAGTGGCTGACCCAAATTCAACTAGAGGCAAGGTTGGATAGCTTTAGACAAGCTTGGATTTAATGATTTTCAAGATCAGGTGTGGAATGATTATTTGGAAGTATTGAGGAACAACCATGTAGGAATACAATATCAGGGTGATGAGTTGGTTTGTTCTCGAAATACTATTGATGTTATATATACTCCTAAGCTAGGATATAAGGTGATAAGAGAAGAGGAATATATACTAGAGGAGGAATGTTGGTTCACAAAAATAAGGAAATTTCAATGCTCTCTCAAATCAAGGATATTTATGTGGCTTATTCTTAGGGATATATTTCCAACATGGGACTTTATGGAGAGGAAAGTCTTGCAGGGACTCGGAAGATGCGCTCTCTGTAAGGTATGTGAGAATATTTCTTACACATGTTCATTTCATATTCTTATACTATATATCTATGGAAGGAAGTGGAAGGTGTTATGATATCAAAAATTTCTGGAGAGGATTGTTTGTAAATGTCTGCCATAATAATTGGTGTGGTAATGTTTCTCTAAACCCATATAAGGATCTTCCTATTATCAATGCTTGGGGGGCCTGGTTGAATAGGAACTCTAATTTGTTTGAAGATAGATTTATTCCTCCATCTGTTTATTTATCATAAAGTTTACCAATCAATAAAATTTTTAAGAAAGTAAAAGAGAGGAACCACTTAGGGTAGTGGCGCATGAGGTTATTGATAGATCTGGTAGTTGGGCCTTTCCTTATTTTATGGGGCATTTTAAGGGGAACCACCATCAATGATGCTGGTGGGATCCTATATCTCTCTGATCAACATTTTATAAAATTCAAGGTTGGTACAAGGATGAGCACAAATAAAAATATTAGAATTATTGGCCCTCAAATTTATTTTCGTTAGTGATAAATTGGATTAAGAGATCAAGAACTTTGCATACTTTTCGTTTGAGGACTATTTTTGAAGAGATTCTGAATATCAAATCAATTTTTAATGATATATATGTTTGCCATGTCTTTAGAGAAAGAAATGTATTCGCACATGATTTATCGAAGGAAGGATTTCATATGGCTATAAATACTTGGCACATTTAGGAGCACTAGGAGGACTACCTTGCTAAATTTGATTTGGGCCCTTTTTATAATTTTTTTTATTAGTATTTTCATTTTGTGGATCTAAATCTTTGACTAGGAGGACTACCTTGCTAAATTTGATTTGGGCCCCTTTTATAATTTTTTATTTATTAGTATTTTCATTTTGTGGATCTAAATCTTTGAACTTTATATATGTAACATTAAAAGATTAAAGGCTTGGACCATGTGAAGAGAAGTATAGAATCTTTGATATATATATATTTTTAAATAAAGTGAATAGTGATGATGTAGCTACGATGAGGTGTGTCCTTATAGCACTAGTTTTATTATGTTCTTTGTCATTTTGGTTTCTCTTTTAACGTGTTTTTACCCTTATCATTATCATTTGTCCACCTTTCTTCAATTTTTTAAAAATTATATATCCTTAATATTGCATAATCTCTATTGTATAATATCTTTGCATCATCTCTATTGTATAATATCTTTCCCTTTGTTTTATATTTCTTATTTTTTTTTAATTCTTTTATCTTTAACTTTAGTTACTTTTTAGTTTTCTTTTGGTTGGAACTTGGTTGGTTTGTTCCTTTGTTGGTTTATTTTATTTTTTGAATTTTGATACCTTAGTTAATTTAACCTATTTTAAATAACTTTTCAATATTATCAATAATATTATTTTAATAATAAATAATTTAACCTATTATAATATTATTATAAATAAATTATTTTTAATGATACTACTAATAATACTATTAGCAATATATTTGATGATACTACTAATATAATATTATTAGTACTATTAATAATAACTTTTAATATTATTAATAATAACCTTTTAGTATCCTATTACTTTATACCATTCCCTTATATCTTTGTAGTTATTAATATTAATATTTTTTAATGTTTTTTTTAGTTTTAGAACTTATTATATGTTTGACAATATAGGTATTCCAATAGAGAATAAACACCTTCAGTAATTACTCACATAACCAGATCAAAGATCAATACACCGATGTTTTCACGTGGTAAAATCCCTACAGGGAAACATCCACAATCCCAACCAACGCAACCACTTGGAGCAGTGTATTAATGCAAAGAAAAATATTACAAAGAGATTTTACAAGAGAGTTTCTCACAATTGATCATCGACAAATGACCCTCCATGCTATTTAAATAAAGATCATGGACCAATTGGGTGTTAAGCCACAAATCAATGGCCATTAAGATCAATGATAGTATGAACCGTCAGATCACTCTATGCTGGGAACATATCATGACCGTCGGATTTACTAACTACAAATACATCTAATGCATACTAAAGAAATACACTAAGAAACACACGTTTACCTAATGACACATTAGACCAAGTAGATCTTAACTAACTTCTAAGTGTCTAAATATCCTAACATCCCCCCTTAAGAACAACTTGGGATAGGATTGAAGGATTTACAATGGTGACATAATAGGAGAAGGAAGGAGGCATTATAGCCTATCCCCCCTTAATGACAACTTCTTGAACTCCTAACATAGATCAAAGTTTGGAAAACTTCACTTTTGTAAGAGACTTTGTGAAAATGTCTGCAACTTGATGTTATGTAGGGCAAAAGAGAATTTCAATAACTTGATCATGAATGAGCTTTCTGATGAAGTTCATGTGGATCTCGATGTGTTTTCTATGATGATGTTGAACTGGGTCTTTGGCAAGCTTGATGACACTCTGACTGTTGCACCAAAGGCTGGTCGGATGCTGTTACTGGAATCCAAAATCTGAAAGGATCTATCAAAGCCACATGGATTCCTGACTTGCATTTACCGTTGCTCAGTACTCTGCTTCTGCTGAAGAAAGTGCAATATCATGTTGTTTCTTATAGACGCAAGTGACAGGTCCTGAACCAAGGCTGAAAACATAACTTGCTGTAGACTTCCGATCATCAGGGTCGCCGACCCAATCTGAATCAGTGAAACCAACCAATAAGGGAGTCCCCCTTGAACTGTAATGTATTCTGAACTGAACTGTACCAAGGACATAGTGAAGTATCCTTTTAGATACTTTCCAATGGCTTTCATGGAGTGTTTTTATATACCAGGCAACAAGACCAACAACAAGGAAAGATCAGGATGGGTATGAGTCAAGTATAAGAGGCTACCAACTAATTGACGGTATAGGGTGGAATCATCTTCGGGAGAAGTATAGGTGGTAGTAAGCTTGACTCTATACTAGAAGGGAGAAGAGGTTGGTTTACGATCATCCATGTGAAAGCGACGAAGAAGGTCACAAACATACTTAGACTGGGAAAGAAAAATTCCTTCATTGGTTTGCAAAACTCGGAGGCCAAGGAAGTAGTGCAAAAAACCTAAGTCTTTCATTTCAAATTTCTTCTTAAGGCTTGTTTTCACATGGTTTAAAATTTTTGAGTCACTACCCATAAAGATAAGGTCATCAACATAAAGGACAAGGATTATGAGATGGATTCCTACTTTCTTGGTATAGACATTAGGATGAGAATGGAATCTAGAGAATCCAATGGAAATAAGAAAGGTGTCCATTTTGGCGTACCAAGCTCGGGGAGCTTGCTTGAGACCATAAAGAGATTTCTTAAGGCGACAAACAAGGCTAGATTCATTCTGGACATAGCCAAGAGGTTTTTCCATGTAGATTTCTTCTTGAAAATCTCCATGCAAAAAGGCGGATTTAACATCCATTTGATGGACCTCCCATTTATTTGAGGTAGCAAGGGCAAGAACAAGGCAGATGGAATTTATTTTGGCTACATGGTCAAAGGTTTCATGATAGTCAATTCCTTCAACTTGGGAAAATCCTTTGGAAAATAAACGAGCCTTGTGTCTTTCAACACTTCCATCTGATGCATACTTAGTTTTGTAGACCCATTTAAATTTGACAAGTTTTCTTTCTTTTCGAAGAGGTACAAGATCCCAAGTAGAATTTTCCATTAAAGAACGATACTGTTCATTCATTGTTGTATCCCAATATGGATGACCTGAAGCTTCTGCAAATGTCTTTAGATCATTAGTTTATGAAACTTGAGCCAAAAGAGAAGAGGCTCGCTGGAACTGTGAATGTGTCCGAGGTTGATCTAAAGGATCACTAACAAGATCACTAGCTGCTTCTCGTGTTGAACAAACCCATCTAGGAAGCGATGGAGTTAGTGCTGGTTTAGGTTCAAAGGACTCATTTGGAGGAGGGTGAGCAGGCAAATATGTATTTTCATCCTCACTTTCATCATCTAAAGAAGAAATTAGATCCGAAGAAGGCACAAATGCCGAAGATGGATTGCGGGCCGAAGAAGGAACAATCGTCGAATTAGGCTCGTAGGCCAAAGAAGGCACAAACATCTAATTAGGCTCGCAGGCCAAGAGATTTTCATCAAATTTAACATCACTTCTAATAATAATTTCATTACAATGTGATTGAAGAAGTTTGTAACCTTTGACATCTTCAGAATAACCAACAAATATACACTTCTCACTTTTAGGCTGCAATGATTTCCTTTTCTCATTAGGAATGTGAGCCCATGCTATACTACCAAATACATGGAAGTGACTTACATCTGGTTTAATTTTAGTCCAAGGTTCTTCCAGTGTTATATTTTTAAGAGCCTTTGTGGGAGTGCAATTTACTATGTAATTTGCATAGTTGATGGCTTCTGCCCAATACTTTAGACTTAATCCCTTAGATTGGATCATACAATTAGCCATTTATTTTAATGTGTGGTTCTTTCTCTCAACAACACCATTTTGTTGTGGTGTATATGGAACAATGTGTTGCATTTGGATTCCCTTTGTAGTGCAGTAATTTGTAAAATTATTGTTCACATATTCGCCTCCATTATCTGTTCTTAACCTTTGAATTTGATGTCTAGATCGCTTTTCTACAAGGGCCTTGCAGGCCAAAAACTTCGCTCTTAAGTTTAAATAAGTAAACCCAAGTATGTCTAGAAAACTCATCAACGAAAGTTAAGAAATACTTGCACCCAAAAAAAGGAGAAGAAAGTGGACCACACAAATTATAGTGAACAAGCTGCAAAGGACCCGAGGCATGCCAAGAGGCACGTTTTTCAAAACTTTCCCGATGATGTTTTCTGAGAACACAACCAACACAAACACCATATCTGCATGAAACAAGAGGAAGACCAGTCACCATATATTTATTACATAGTTACTGCAATGAGCGATAGTTTAGATGACCAAACCACTCATGCCAAATTTTGCTCAAGTCATCGCTATGAGCAATAAAAACTGATGAAAAATATGATGACCCAAAGTTGTCAAACTTGTACAACCTGGTAATATCATCAACAATTCCAGTTGCAAGAACATGATTACAACTTGGTGAGGTGAAAACTCTACGGTTTTACCTTCACCTGAATGAGTGATTTGATATACTGATAGAAGGTTACAAGAAATACTTGGAACACATAATACATCATTGAAATGGCCATTTTCTACTTGTACTGTTCTAGATCCTTCAACACTAAGAGATCTATCATCACCAACAAATATTTTCTTGGTGTTACATTCATTTAGAGTAGAAAATATGTCTCTATCCTTAGCCATATGATAATATGCTCCAGAATCAATAAGCCACTTATCAGAAGTAGAAGTAGAGGGTGCATTGAACGAGAAACTATAAGCAAAAAGTGCATGTCCATGAAAAGAAGAAGAAGAAGAAGGATCAATACTGATCTTGTGCTTCTTCATCACTACTTCTAAAGCTGCCATCTTATTGTAACATTTGGACTCATCATGACCATCTTTATCACAAAAGTTGCAATGTCTGTCAGTATTCTTATTTTTATATTTTTCTCCTTTGTTTCCATTCGAAGCAAAAGCTGTCTGAGTGGGTTTGGGACCCCTTATATTGCTTGCTGTTGTGGCGAGGATGTTGCTTCTTGGGATTCTTGGGTTTATCTTTCTGTTGGGCAACTAAGGCTTTGTTGGAGGTACCTGTAGTGTTGATCACTCTAAGTTGTACAAGCTTATCTTCCTCTCTAATCAAAGCAACACAAAAGGACTCAAGAGTGGGTTTTTCATAAGCTTTCCCTAGAGCCTCTCTCATGGCATAAAAGGTAGATACAAACACAAAATATGCACTGCCTAGATTAGAAAGAATAAGATAGATGCACCACTCTTCCTCCATTTTTATCTTACATTCTTCACATAATATTCTGAGTGTTTTAAACCTAGATAGATAGTCTCCAAGGAAAAAAAAATCACTTGGACTCAAGGTCAATACTTGATTTTCTAACTGTTGTGCTCAAATAATATTGAGTTCACCAAACACAGATTCAATCTTGTCCCAAGCTTCTTCGGGGTCATCAATTTCCTGGAGGTGGTATCTTAAATCAGGAGATATGGACATTCCGATTAGTCCACATACTTCATCACTCCTATTAGACCATTTAGATTTCTTATCATCATCACTGGGTTCTTTTTCCTTTCCCAAGGTAATCCTGTACAAGCCTTTACTTCTTAATAAATCTTCCATATGAGATTTCCATTGGAAGTAGTTGTTGTTGGTAAGAAAGACATTACTTGTAGAAAACATATTAGATTTGCAGATAATATGGATTTAAAAACTGAAACTGATGATCTGGATGGAAAGATCTCGAAAAGATGTGCGGTTTTAATAAAAAGGCACTGAAAACAGACTTTCGATGTGAGAGTTATGTCCTTTTAAAAAAAGGCATAAACAGTAACCAACTGACCACGTGATAGTGTAAATTGCTTTATGAAGTGACCCACTTTTATAAAGAGAAGTGGGGATCACTTTTACAATGAAGTTACTTTATAACAGAAAAGATACATGCAAAATAAATAACTCTAAAATAAAATATTAAAGCTACTTATAGTGATTCACTTTTATACTTGAAGTGAAATACACTTTACAATTTTAGCATGAACTTTTTCAAAAAAATAACAAAAGAGAGACTTGAACTCAAGACCTCTTACTTAATAAGGCAAGTTTTAACCAAATGATCTAGAAAAACATATTGTAATGTTCAGAAAGAGGATTGGGGTTGTTGTTATTGTTGTTGTTGTTGTTGATGGCCTTGGAGAGTGTGCTAAAAAAAACTCTTTTTAGACAAGAAAAAAATTTCACTTCTCGATGACAACAAGGGTTAGATGTCGGTTAGCTTACCCGGAAGATGCAACTTTTCCTATTTGTTTATGATTTTTCGAGATTGCACAGGGTGCGGGGCAAAGAGAATATGCAGATCTAAAAGAGTAGAAACCTAGAAATAAAAAAATACAAATCAAAATAAAACCAAAATAAAACTTTGCAGAAATTTAAAAAATGCGTATTCAGGCTTTATACCTCCAGATCTCACTATAATGGCTGTATCTTGGGAAAACAAAAACCTTTTTGATTGAAACAAAAAATGTTCCTGAATGAAATGAGTGCTATAGACGTAATGGACTAGTCCTCTTAGCCCATAAATGTACGAAAATGACATAAAATGGAGATGAGACAACTCGGTTCCATGATCTCAATCTACAACATGAGCGGGTCTTCAAAGAAGATCTGATACCATGTTCGACAACACATGTATTCCAACAGAGGATGAAAACCTTTAGTAACCACTCACATAACCATATCAAAGATCAACACATCGATGTTTTCGCATGGTAAAACCCCTACGGGGAAACATCCACAACCCCAACCAATGCGACCACTTGGAGTGGTTTATTAATGCAAAGAAAAAGATTACAGAGAGATTTTACAAGAGAGTTTCTCACAATCGATCATCGGAAAATGACCCTCCATGCTCTTTAAACAGAGATCATGGACCAATCAGGTGCTAAGCCACGGATCAATGGCCGTTAAGTTAGAGGATAGTATGAACTATCAGATCACTCTATGTCGAGAACATATTGTGGCCGTCGGATTTCCTAACTACAAATGCATCCTAATGCATACTAAAGAAACACACTAAGAAACACACTTTTACCTAACGACACATTAGACCAAGTAGATATTAACTAGCTCCTAAGTGTCTAAATATCTTAACATTATAATAATATTACCAATATTATTAATAACTTATTTATTTTACTTTTACTATTCTATACTATGTACTATTACTATTATTAATTATTATTTTATATTTTTTTATTAATAACCTAATAGTGACTATTACTATTATACAAATTTAGTAGTTCTTTTCTATATTAATATTGTTATTTGGTATTCATAACCTAATATTATACTTTGTTTTTTTATTTTTATTTTTATTTTTTTTCTTCTTATAATTTTATTATTAATTTTCTTTTTAAAGATGATGATATTTTTTTTCTAGGGTTTCTTCTACCCATCGAGCTTTCCACCCATTGAGTGGTGAGGGTTTACAATTTGAAACAAGGGGTGGTGTTATAACCCTAAAATGCACCATACAGGTTTACCTGGCATCAGGCCAACTCATGCCTCTTCCTAGCCAAAGCCATGCTGAGTAACTCCTCAAAAACCACTCAAAACAAGCAACCCGCGCCCTAACTTCTCACTGGGCG
>ML824303.1:39557-76089 GCA_009831015.1 Picea engelmannii | reverse complement strand
AAAAAAAATTGAAATTCATGCACAAAATGGTTATCCAATAAGGCCTAATGAAACACAGAGAAGAAGCTACAATTGGTTTGAATCATTGAGAACTAAAGTGGAATGCTACAAATGCAACAACTTTGGACACATTGGAAAAGATTGTAGAATGACAGTCCCTCCTAGAGAATCACAACAAAATAGAAATTGTCAGAGACAAAAACCTCAGTAGAGAATATGGATAAGAAAGCAGGATCAATTTAACAATGAATAATGCACACTCACTCTACAGGCTAAACACAATAAACTTGGTTGGTATGTTCAAATTGGTTGTTCAAAACACATGCCAGATGATGAAGACATGTTTCTTACATTAAGAAAGGAAAGAGATGGATTAGTCTTTTTTGGAAATGATGACTCAGCTAGAATCATTGGAAAGGGCACAGTCAAAATTGGAAACAAGAATACCAAGATAGAAAATGTTCTACTAGTGGAAGATATGAAACATAATCTTCTAAGTGTAAGTCAAATGTGAAACCAAGGTCATAAACTTACATTCGATTCAGAGAAGTGCGAGATAAGAAAAGTAGGTTCAGGAAGATTGATTGCAACAGTTGCAAGAACTTCAAGCAACATATATGTATTAAGTAAAATTGGAAATGAAAAGTGTTTTCTAGGAAAGAAAGATGAAGGTTGGCTATGGCATAGAAGAATCGGTTACATAAACTTCTATAACCTCGTCAAAATCAGCAAAAAGGAAGCAGTCAGAGAAATTCCCCAGATCACGAAAACAGCCAACACATTATGAAGGCATTGCCAATGAGGAAAGAAAACAAAGACTAGGTTCAAATCAAAGGAACAGTCAACGATAATACCACTAGAAATTGTGCATACGGATCTAGTTGGACCAACTAGAAAAAAAAAATTTAAAGGTGAGAAATACTTTATGTTATTAGTTGATGGTTATACAAGAATGACTGTAGTTTTTTTTCTTGAGGATAAGTTATCATTTGAAAACTTCAAGGTTTACAAGGAAATGGTTGAAAATGAAATGGATTCAAAAATCAAATGTTTAAGATCTGATAATGGAAGAGAGTTTACTTCAAAGGAATTTATGGATTTCTGCAGAAAGCATGGAATAAAAAGGTAATTCTTCGTTGATAGGACACCTCAACAGAATAGAGTTGTTGAAAGAAAGAACAGGAAAGTACAGGAAATGGATCAAACAATGTTAATGGATTCTAAATTTATAGATGTTTTTGGACACATGCAGTGCATACAACAGTTCACATTCAAAACAGAGTAATTCTCAGAAACAACAGTGAAGAAACTCCCTACGAGATATGGAAATGAAGACCAGCAAATGTGAAGCACTTTAGAGTGTTCAGAATCAAATACTGCATCAAAAGAGAAGATAGTAGAATGGGAAAGTTTGACTCTCATGTGGACAAAGGCATACTTGTCGGTTACTCAAGTACAAGGAAAGCATACAAGTGTTACAATATAAGGCTCGACAAAGTTGTGGAAAGCATCAATGTAATAGTTGATGAAACAAGTGGACAAAAATTAAATGAAGAAGAAAAGCAATCAGTGGAACAAGTTTACGATGAAGAAGCAAATGATCAAGAAGCAGTACAAGGGGAATATGAAGAAGATCGGACAGAAGTAGAAGAGCAAGTTCAGCAAGTGCCTCCAAAGACACCTATTAAATGAGTACAGAAGAATCATCCTTCATATCAGATTATCGAAAATAAGGATGCATGAGTTGAGACTAGAAGAAGAATTCGTTCACCAGAACAACTGCACCTAGCACTCTTATCTACGATTGAACCAGGCAGTTTTTAAGAGGCCAACAATGATAAATTCTGGAAAAAGGCCATTAATGAAGAATTGGATCAAATAGAGAATAATGACACTTGGGAATTGGTTCCAAGACCGAGGTACAAGAATGTGATTGGCACAAAGTGGGCTTTCATAAATAAATTGAATGAAGATGGACAGGTTATAAGGAACAAAGCTAGATTGGTATGTAAAGGATATGCACAGGTTGAAGGGATCGACTTTGAAGAGATGTTTACCCTAGTTTCCATAATGGAATCAATCTGATTGAATTTATCTTATGCATGCTCCAAGAATATTAAAGTATATCAGATGGATGTGAAATCAGCCTTTCTGAATGGTGAACTTGAAGAAGAAGTCTACATTGAGCAACTAGAAGGATTTCAGTTATCAAAAAATGAAGATTATATTTGCAGATTAAAGAAGGCCTTGTATGGTCTCAAACATTCCCCCAGAACATGGTATTCTAGACTAGACAGATACTTACAGCAACAAGGGTTTAGGAAAGGAAATGCAGACAACAACCTCTACATCAAGGTAACTCAAGATAGTATTTTATTAATTGAAGTTTATGTTGATGATATTATTTTTGGAAGTGATGATGACATGTTGAGCCAGAAATTTACAAAGGATATGCAGAATGAATTTGAAATGTCTTTACTTGGAGAACTATCCTTCTTTCTGGGTCTTCATATATGTCAAAGCAACCAAGGAATTTTATTTCTCAAACCAAGTATATCAGAGAAATGCTAAAGAGGTTCGGAATGGAATATTGCAAACCAATCAGTACTCCTATGAAAACCAGTTGCAAGTTAAGTAAAGATGATTATTCAAAGTCTACAGATAAGAGGAAGTACAAGTCAATGATTGGCAGCTTACTTTATGTGACAGCATCCATACCAGATGTAATGCAGGCAGTTAGACAGGTGGCAAGATTTCAAGAAGCACCAAAGGAATCACATGTTATAGCAGTAAAGAGGATATTCATATATATCAAGGGTATAAAAGAGTTTGGATTATGGTATCCAAAAGGAAAGGATTTATCACTTATTTCCTACACATATGTAGATTGGGCAGGTTGCATTGATGACCAACGAAGCACCAGTGGAGAAGCATTCTACTTGGGTGAGTGTTTTGTATCTTGAATAAGCAAGAAAAAATCATCATTATCATTATCTACAGTCGAAGCATAGTATATTGCAGTAGCAGGATGTTGTACACAGGTTCTATGGATGAAACAAACTCTGACAGATATACAGTTTGAGTATGATGAGCTCATTCCATTCTATTGCGATAATACAAGTGCCATCAGTATCTCAAAGAACCCAATGATGCACTCCAAGACAAAGCACGTTCCAATCAAGTATCACTTTCTACGGAACAGGTTGCAGAGAAGAACATCATAGTTGAATATGTAGGAACAAAAGAACAAGTGGAAAATATCTTTACAAAACCACTTCCAAGGGAATCCTTTGAGTATCTTCACCAGAGACTCGGAGTAATTTTTACTCCAAAATGAACATTTTTCAATGCTTATATTATATGTCTTATATTTACACAAGAAAACACCCTAAAGAGGACAGTTCAGGTTGGGGGAGCAATTTCAGGAAGAGTTCAGCCAGGGGGAGCATCCCCAGACGGAAAGTTACCTTTTCCATTGATGTCAAAGGGGGAGAGATTTATCAAATGTAGGATAGAGAGTTAGATGCTTGGAGAGAGAACACAGAGGCATGGTTCCAGGGGGATCGATGGTCATAGGGGGAGCATGAGCGATATGAATTCAGTATTGCATCAGAGTGTTGCCATCAATTCCAAAGGGGGGTATTGTTGATTAATTGGATTGGTTGTCATTGATGTCAACCCTTGAAGCAAGTCTGGTAGCCCCAATAGTTTGATTAAGGGAATTCAGTTTGATTGATGTATAATGGTATGAATTTTAATATATTTGTAGGTAAGACTATTCTAGATGGATAGTTATGTCATGCCATTTCTGGTGATATGTGAAACGTCACATAACTCCTCAAGGTTAGAGAGTTATGGCCTGGTGAAGTGGAGAACCCTCGTGAGTTATCTAGAAGGTCAAAGAAGTCAAATTAATTATATAATCTCCTAGAAGAAGTTGACTAGTTAAGTGGGTGAAACTTGGAGTTAGTCATGGGTTAAGTTGTTGCAATAAGAAAATAATTAAAAATAATTTAGTTGCAACTAGAAGTGGAGAAATTACTATTTCTAGAAAAGTGAGTTAGAAATGGAAAAGTGGTTAGAAGTGGGTTAGCCCTAAAAGAAGGAAAGTGGGTTAAGTTGGTTACTTTGAGGAAGCTACATGGAAGTATAAATAAGAGAGAAAGGCTCTCCCAGTAGCACCTATTGAAGATCATTGAATATCTATTTTGTGAAAGGTTATTTGGGCAGGTATTATTGATAGAGAAAAAGTGTGGCAGAAAAAGTGCGGTAGAAAAAGTGTGGCAGAAAAAGTGCGGTAGAAAAAGTGTGGCAGAAAAATCATGGCAGAAAAAGTGCAGCAGAAAAATTGCGGCAAAAAATGTGTGGTAGAAAAATCACGGTAGGAAAAGTGAGGCAAAAAAAGTGCGGTAGAAAAATCGTGGTAGAAAAAGGGAAGCAGAAAAACCGTGGCAGCAAATTCACGACAGCAGAATCGTGGCAGCAAAACTGCGAAAGCAGAACGCTACAAGAAGAAAAAGTTATGGTTTTCATATGTGTAGTGTTGAATCTATGAATCTGGTTGAGGGTTTTCCTTGTAAATCAGTTGGATTCCCTCTTGGAAGTTTAGGACTTGTTGTAGAGTTGATCTGAGGCAAATCTACTGAATTTTCGTATCGGTTCATGTTTGAGGGATTTTGGTTGAGGTATGTTGTTGAAGTTATTGGTACAGATAGAGGTTGTATAACAATGAGGTTCTATCACATGGTTTGAGGTTCAGACTTGTGGTATAGTGTTTGAGGTATATGTGATCAGATCATATTGGTTGATGAGTATACAATGATAGGTTTCTGAGTGACAAATTTGACAGAACAGGTTGTGACAGTGACATATTCAGTTTCTACATTTGGCACTTATATTTCAGGGCAGTTGGACGGGGCAAGGATAGGTGGTTGTAGCCACCTTTTGGTTGTAGCCGGAGAACATAGGGGGTTGTAGCCTCCTTTTGGTTGTAGCCAGATAATTGGGGAGTTGGAGCTTCCCTCAGGTTGTAGCTTGAAAATAGGGGGTCAGAGCCTCCTTCCAGTTGCAGCTGGAAAACAAAGGAAGTTGGTGCTTCCAATGAATGTAATTCATAAAGACACATAAGAAAAATCATTATGTGGTTTTCTCCCGCATTGGGTTTCCACGTAAAATACTAGTGTATTGTGTATGTGTGTGATTAATCATTTTTCATGGTTTATTTATTCTACACATAAGTGAATGATATTGGTATATTGATCATAAATACAAATAAAATTTATACACTTTGGTTAAAAAGGATTATAATTGCTCTATTACTCATTCACCCCCCTCTCAGTAATCCAACAGTGCTACTGTAGCATCAGACAAGTACTTGGCATAGTTAAACCGTTTTGACTTCGTTATTCTGAAAATAAACCTAAGATTTTATCATCCACAATACAATGATTATCATATCCCATAATAAAAAAAGACATTGAGATATTTTCTTTAGAAAATATTTATGTTGATAAAGGTAGGGTTAACTCGGGCATTTTACAATTTTTTGGTAATAGTTTCAATAGTAAAGACTGCTTCTACTCAATTTTCAAGGAATTAAAATGTGTGCTTAAAACCTCTTCATCAAGAATTATCTTATTATCGAGTAGCAACAACATCTCAGATATAGCATTTGTAGTAACAAGGAAAATGACTCAAATTCCATCACAAGACTTCACCACTCTTTGGCTTGGGTAGTAGAGACTCAAACACATTAGAATAAACTTAGGGAAATGTTAATTTGTCAAGATAATTGCCTGTGAAAGGAAGCATTCCCAGGTTGGTAAAGTATCGAAGGAATCTTTGAACCATTGGTAAGATAATTGGAAAATTTCACAGGAATTTTTAATAGTGAACTTAGGTTCAAATGGGTTGGTAAACGGATCATTAATTTTTTAACCTACCACATTTACTATTGAATTATTGGATATAAAATTGATAAGTGGTTTGGAGAGGCTACATTGGTGGTTTCACAACTAGTCCTTTGTTTTCCACAGTTGATAGAAAGCCACCATGTGTATTCATGTAGTTTATGTTTGCAGAGGAAAAGGACAACTTTAAAATCATGTAAGGCTCTGCAATTCACGTAGACAGTCAATATACTTTATCTTGAGCCATTAGATCTAGCACATGATTTCTTTGATTAAAGTTGTTACTTATGAATTTTAAACCCATGCACAAGGTATTTGAAATTATTCAACACCTATCAACATGTTATTGGTTAGAGCGCCCTATAATTGGTTAGACAAATTTCTTAGGCTCAATTAGGATTCTCTTTTATCTCATTCAATCGTAAATCTTATCAACAATGAAATTTCAACTGAATTTTAAAAATTGAATGTGGACAATGAACACATTCAGACCTTCATTTGGTTCAAACAGTAGAAATTTCATCTAGGAAAAATCATTAAATATTCCTAAATAAATCAAGGTTACAGCACATGGAACTCCCTAATGAGTTCGTAAGAATTTTTCTTTTGAAAAGATTAGAAATTTGCTACCTTTTTCTTGTAGGTTTACAATGTACGTTGTCTTCCTTGTTGTTTTATAAATGCATATGGTTATAAAATTTTGAATGCGATTACTTGGATGATTTGGAAGGATTATTTGATGTAAATTCCTTGCATTAACTATCATTCATATAACGATACGCTTTGGAAGACTTCTTGTAGTGTTTGCAAGTCAATTTTTCTAAGTTTCTAATCAATTCTAGAGATGCACATAGCTTCTGTGAAGGCTGGTAGCATATAGAGAGTCTCTTTTCCATGGGAACACCCTAATGCATGTATGTTTTCTTTAAAGGACCCATGAGCATGTCCTGCAGTGGACTAAATGGCCCACCTTTGATTATTTATGGGGTTTTGAGGGTTAGAATGAGGTCCTAAGGGGATATTAACTATCATGAATGAAAAATAATGTTTATGAATGATGTTAATGATGTTTAATTATTTATTTTATTGAATTAATCCCTTCTTTGTAACTTGCATTTGCCTCCTTGAAGAAAGGGCTACTCAAATCCCCACAAATCCCCATACCCTTGACAAATGGTGTTCGGTGTGAATGAAAATTTTTGGCATTTAATGTGATTGTTTTTAAGGGATAATGTGAAATGGTTCTCTCTTTTTACAAGTGGTTTGAACCATGATTTAATCTTACATTATCCTCTTGAAGGAAGGAGGGAGTTATTTCCTCACCCCCGAAAGCATGTGAAGGTGGTCAATTTATAAACATAGGGCAATATAAAGAAAAAGATCGGGATTTTATGGTGCTAATCTCAATAATGCACAACACATGGATTACACTCCACCTCTCCAATTTTAACCCCTAGTCATTTGTCTTATGACAACATGTTTCAACATTTATTTCATATAAAATTAAGATCATTATTTTATTAATACATTGAACATTTTCTACACCAAATTGAGCCTTGGCACTTAAGCTCCCACTATTACAATTAAGCAAATTGCAAATTGTTTATTCAAGATCATCCCCTCAAAATATATAATCAAATAATATCTTATTTTCATAATTATAATATCCAAAACTTAGGAATATTGTGTTCCCTTCCCCTTTAGAAAGCATGCTCATTGATGTGGTCATTCAAATTGAAACAAAAGTGGGTACTTCCCTTACATGGAATCCTCTGATTTTTCATGTTGTGTCATTGAGTTCATATTGTTTCCACCATACCTTGACCTATTGGATAACTCGATTATGAAGCATTGTAATTTTCGTATTTATGGTGTACATCAGTTGCATTGAGAACATGTGTTTGACTATGACTAAATTATAATAATCCTAATAAAGTATGTAATTTGGATAATGTACATATCCTTTCAGCGAAGAAACACCAAAACACATTTTGTATTAACATTAGGTAGCATGAAAAGCTTATAGGAAACAATCCTTATTCCTGCCAATTTCTTAAATGGACCAGAGTCTCTATGTACCAACTTAGTGTAATTATTGAACCTCAACAAACTCTCCTTGAGTTTTTCTCTCAATGCCAGAGGATCCATCACTTTGAATTATTTTTCAATGTTGTCGTTGTCAACATAGCTCTTTCATTCATCATGTGATTCTTTCAATCATTGTTTAATCCTAACTTCTGGTTGGAGAGATAGATCTTAATCCTGAATCATTCCCAAATGGCCTTTAATATCATTCATGGTTCACACTTAGTATCATTCATGGGTCACACTTAGTGGGCATCTATAGTCCACATTAGAGGTTATTAGGTGGTTTTGTGGTCCTACATTTTATGGCTTTAGGTGCAACAAATTTAAACCCTACTTCTATATATTAAAAAGGCTTTGCATTAAGAGTGCATCAAGTGTATATGAGCTTATTAGTCCCTTCTTCAGCAAGGACTATAGCTTTAGCTCACGTAGTCAAACTAAATTGACCTTATACTATTTATCAGAAATTCACAACCATACCCAAAGTTTCTTTCAAATTCCATATTAACTTGATTTATTTTTGTATTTAATAAATTTTATGAATAGAATTTTTTATTGGTTGATGTGACTTTATTTCTCGTATGTAAGATTTATTTATCTGAATTGTCAGAATTATCAAATGAATTTACTGAAACAAATTTTATGAGTGGGCATGCATGCAATCGAGGCTCTGACCACCCTGCATATACAGTCAAGGCTCTGACACTAACATATCTACCACCACCCTCCACTTCCACTTGGAAAGGTACATGCACAAATAACGCACATCTTTTTTCACCTCGGGAGATACTTGTCATGCAAGTGAAAACTCACATGTATGAATCACAAGGGAATACTAACTACAACACCAAGAAGAAAATGAGCAAAGGGTGTGCACTCTAAAAAATGCACAAATGAAAACTCACTTGTATGAATTTGTTGGTTCTTAGAATGGGATTACGACCTATGATTCCAGTGATGGCATTGTAATGTTTTTTCAACCTTGTTTAGTATTCCTGTGCAAGAGGAGGAGGTTGTTGGGCCCTTCATTCTTCAAACTTGTTTATTCCTCTACAGGAGGAGGAGGTTTCCTGACCCTTCCACCACTTTCCCATACGCTTATTCTGTATGAGGCATTAATTTGTTGTATGAATAGTTTCAATAATAATAATAAAAAGGTACTTTTTTCTGTGTTTTGAGTGCCCATAGATAGAGAATAAAGACCCGGCTAGTGAAAGGTGAGGCAGGCTTCTCTTAAATCAAAAAGTCGTCAGCAAGTTATCACTTTTTTGGAAAGCCAAGTTGGTTGAGCCTGGTTGGTACAATGAATCTAACTTTGATAGAATTGAGGAGGCAGGTTCCTTTGATAGATTGGTTGAAACTATGTGTTGAAGGAAATTGTGGAGACTATTGGAAACGGCAGGCATGGATACTATCTGTAATATCTCACAACTTTAAATATTGCTGAAATATTATGCTTCACTACAAAGGTATATATTTTTCAATTAATTTGTTGCAATAATTATAATCTCGCCATCACCACCATTAATGATCTTGTTATTTCCAAACCCTATTTTTGACATGATTGATCAACCTTTCTTAAATGGTTGAAAGCAAGGATCACAAAGTTTTGAATTGTAATCTTTCTTATAAGCTACCAAATGAATATTATATTAAGCTTTGATACTATGATAACATTGGGCTTAATTGACACAGATCAATATACCCTCTAGAATTTCTCAAAGGCAAAGGAAATTATAAGAAACCATTATTGTTATGATTATTATTATTATTTCACCCATGATTACCTACAAAGTTGTTTCTCTCAATGCTAAAAATGCATTTTATAGATCACATAAGCATACCTGCATGATGAATCCCTCTCTTGCAATTAATAAAATGTCGTTCGATTTATGGTGCTTATCTCCTTGATAATACATCTCTATGTTAAACTCCAAGACTTTAAAAATCTATATGGGTAAGCTATATTACAGTTTATTGATTTATGCAATCTATTTGATTCTAAATTATGATGTATAAATTAATGTTTCATGGATTAATCTCATGGATTAATCTCACTGACGATGTCAGTATCTTTGTCAGCTCTAAAGCCACCTGATCAATATGATGGAATATGGAACAAAGCATAGCCTTCCCAGATTGATGTGTTTTTCTTGTCTTTGTATTTGATATCCTTGGGGACTGGTGGTAACATGGCCTCTCTGCAAACATTTGGTGTAGACCAATTCGATGAGAAAGCTAAAATATAAATTCTCAAGAAGAGTTCGTACTTTAATTTCTGGAATTTTGGGCTCTTAAGTGGCCTTCTCTTAATTGTCACGGTTATTGAGTACGTTGAGGACAACGTAAGTTGGGGATTCAGATTCAAAATTGTCACAGTGGCTATGACTATAGCCACTATTGTCTTTTTGTATGGAACATCATTCTACACACCCAAGCTCCCTGTAGGCAGCCCTATCACTAGTATCGCTCAAGTTGTACTCGTTGTTATAAGAAAAAGAAATATTAGCATGCCTTCAGATATGAGCTTGTTTTATAAGGATTAGGATGTAAAATCCATAAAATCGGGCCAGAACCATCTACTGCACACAGATAATTTTTAGAAAGTTAAAGATTTAAATGATATAATTTTTTACATGGATTTTAATCGAACTGATTTTTTAAGAAATGTTGGATACATCAAATTTTTTCTTTGGAAAAATTGAACTGTATCTGTGGTTAACCTAAATAATAGAGACAAAAACTCATCCAACCATTCAAGCCCTTCTCTGATACACCTCTTTGTATTGTTCATTGCTTCAAGTCCCTATTATTAAATTCTTTTTGTAAATTGGTATTAGAAATCTTCAATACAATATTCAATTCATCACAAAAACACAACATAAATAGTTTTTCAACAGTCCTCACCTTTGAATATGCAGCTCCTCCTCACGCAAATTTGTAAACTAAGTCTTGAAGGAAGCATTTTCACTGATGTATTTGTCCCAGAGTATTTTTGCAAATCTCTTGCATATCATCAATTACAATAGTCCATTCATCAAAAAAAACACAACATAAATAGTTTTTCAACAGTTCTCACCTTTGAATCTAAAGACTCGTTTTTTAATCTGCAACTCCTCCTCGTGCAAATCTATAAACTAAGTCCTGAAGGAGACATTAACGCTGGTGTATTTTTCCAAAAGTTGCTCAAAGGACTCAGCTAAAACCTGGGAGTGAGAGTTTTTTAGCACAATTTCTAAGAGCTCGTCTATTTATGTTTGAAGCCTATGTTGGACAACTGAGAGAGGGGGGTGAATCAGTTGTTGCCGAGCTTAAACAATTATGCTTATTTTAAACTCTTTACAGAGCACTTAATGATGACCACAATAATGCATGGAAGTAAGCAATAGAACATTCAACATCATTCACACACATGAAATATGCAGAGACAGATATTTCCCAAGGAACCCATAGAGGATAAAAACCTCTTCTTCTTTATATGATAATTAATCTTTACATTTTGTACATTATCATACTTATGAGCACCAACTCATAATGAGGCTACCACCTCTGTTTTTCAGGCTACTACTTGATGAGAGCACCAACTCTCTGGTTTCTCTAGCACCCACTAAAAGGAAGCACCAACTTCCTGAGTGATCCAGCACCAACTTCCAGTCATACAGGCATCGACCTGTATATCAAAGAACCAATGTTCTCCCTTGCACCACCCTACCACCCTTGTTTCTCTAGCTGCAACCAGATGGAAGCTCCAACTCCATGTGTTCAAGCACCTACTTGAAACTCTGAGGACAACAGTCCTCCCTAGCACCTCCCAACCACCCTGAAATATGAAACTTGATTTATGATCTTCTCCTCTGTCTCAGCATGCACACCTCGGCTTTCTCCTTTTCTCACCAATATGCATCTATGTTCTTTTCTTCTTCTATGCTTCAGCTCCTACACCTCATGCTTCTACACGCATGCATCACTCACAACAGCAGCACCGATCTCCTATATGTTTTGCATTTTTATATTCTTTGTGCACCTTCATCTTCCTGTATCCCCAGTACCATGCCCTCTCTCACTCCATATTCTACATGCCTATCTCACGTCTACTCCTGTCGTAATCATCATCGAAACTCTTCATCCTCTCTGGTGGTTATCCCCGTGCATTCATCATCACTTAGCGTTATGCTGAGATTCTTTAGCCTCTCCAGCAGTCGAGACTCTTCATCTTCTCTGTCACAGTCGAGCTCATTCTGTCTGTTGCAGTTATAGGCTCCAACGCTCTTTTCCATCTATCAATCGCCTCTACGAATAGTCTTCATTCCTCTTACAGTTACCTCGAGACTCTTCGCCTTCTCTAGTGATCACCCTTAAGTCTCTCTGATTCCTCTGGCAGAAACCATCAGTGATTTCTAGCAATTACAGTGTGAACCTCTGCAGCCTTATGCCTTTGGCACCTTTCACCTTTCCTTTCACATCTGCCCTCAGGTGGTGATCAAATGCATGTTTACAAGGTGCTTTCGTGACTCGCATTTTGGGGATTCTCCTGTGAGTCTCCTTGACTCCTTCCTCTGGAATTCCCGATATCCGGAATGAAGTCTAGCTACTCTAGCTCCTTCTTTTCACGTGACCATTGGCGATGACCAAGCGCTTATCCATAAGGCGCTTTTGCAATTCGCAATTTGGGAATCTCGAGATGAAGCATCTCGACTCTCCAAGTCACGATCTCCGAAATGGAGCTTGGCAGCTCTAGCTCTGCTCTCCAGCTCTCGACGATGTGACCATGAGATATGACCATTGGCTAGTCATTTGAGCGCTTCGTTCTTCATATCACTTTTAGGTGACCTCTGGCGGTGACCAAACGCCTATTCATAAGGCGCTTTCGCGATTTTTCATTTTGGGTTTTCTCTCATGATTCTCCTTGACTCCTCATATTGTGAACCCCGAAATGGAGCCTAGCTATGCTATCTCCTTCCTTCACATGCCCACGACGATGGTGACCATAGGCTGCACCAAAAGGTGCTTCGCAATTTCGCATTTCGGCATTCTTTTCATTAGTGTCTTTGACTCCTCCATCTCTCGGTATTTGAAACTCTGAAATGGAGTCAAATCAATGGTTCATGCTTAGTGGTGATTGAACGACTATCCACTACCCCGGAGCTTCATCTTTCAGGAATTTGGAGGAGTATTGATGCTAAAACTCCCAAAACTAAACTCCTGGAGTGAAAACATTCTTGCGTCACTCAATGACGTGTCATAAGCCGAGTGTCTGCCACATGTCACTCGGAATTGTGATTTCTAGTGGCCTGAAAAGATGAATCAATATGACACTTGTCCTTATATGCTTGTGCCGCGTGTTCTTGCTGACGTAGGTTGCCACCTGTCCTCGCTAACGTGGTCTATCATGATCTACCTCCTAGATCCGATGGCCCAGATTAGATCTTGATCCAACGGCTAAGATTATTTCATGATTTCGCATATCGCGAGTTCAAGAGGTTAGAGCACTCCTTCCTTAGACCTCTCAATCAGCGAAATGTTGATTTGTAACCACGTGACCTTCCCGAAGATGAATGGTCCTTCTGCTTTCAGGATTTTGTAAGCCTACTTCTCCTTGCACTATAAAGAACGTGCAGGTTCTCCTGGATCCAACGACGGTCGGACCCCGCACTCGGATCTGACGCCTGAGATTTGTTCTCGTCTACTACATGCTACTCCTCTCTGAATTCAAATCTAATGGTCATCGGGGATTCTGAATGAGATCCAACGTTCACTGTTGATATTCATAGTTGATCTTGCCATTTCCATTCCATCATCGCTCTGTTGATCGTTCTAATCGTTGCCATCAATGACAAACACGCATACTCTGCCTCTATCTGAAGTCATGCCAACAATATTTCCCTTTGGCATTGATGGAATCCCTGAATGGCTTATCTATTCTGCTTAGACCTCGATCTCCATCCTTAGCATCCAGTCATGTTGTTCTTCTCCCCCTTTGACATCAATGTCAAAGAAATACACACTCCCCCTGAGCTGTTGCAGTAACTTTCTGGAGGTATCAAATATTCAAACAATAGAAACTCCCCCTAACAGGATGGACTCTCTTAGTTGTGAGACAGGATGACACCCAACTTCTGACGGAGATATTCAAATGGTGTCTTGGCTAGGGGTTTAGTAAATATGTCTGCAATTTGTTTTGTGGTTGGAATGTAAAGAACCTGAACAATCCGATTGGTGACCTGCTCTCTTAGAAAATGGTATTTTATGGGAATATGCGTGATCTTGGAGTGGAATATAGGATTCTTTGACACACTTATGGCGCTAGTGTTATCACAATGAATTGGGATCGGTGTAGTATATTTTACCTCCAAGTCTGCAAGTGTCTGAATCATCCATAATACCTGAGTGCAACAAGTAGCAGCAGAAATGTACTATGCCTCAGTAATTGATAAAGAAATGGAACCTTGTTTTTACTCAACCACACTACTAGAGAATCTCCTAAACAGAACGCACCTTCACTTGTGCTTTTCCTTTCATCCACGTAGTTAGGCCAATCAGCATCTGAGTAGACTGATAATTGAAAATTATGATTCTTAGGATACCATAGGCCATAGTTTAGTGTTTCTTTCAAATATATGAATATTCTTTTGACATCTAGTAAATGACTCTGTTTAGTTGCAGACTGATACCTTCCTACCATTCCAACAGCATGCATTATGTTTGGACGAGATGTTGTGATGTACAACAGGCTGCCTATCATTGATCTATAGGAACTTTGATCAACATCAGGTGAGTCATCATCCTTGCTTAATTTTCATTCAGTAACCATAGGTGTGCCCACAGGTTTAGAATATTCCATTTGAAACCTTTTCAACATTTTTCTTAGATATTTTTCTTGAGAAAGAAACATGCCTTCAGACTTCTGAGTAATTTGCATACCAAGAAAGAATTACAGTTCCCCTATCATAGACATTTCAAACTCATACTCCATGGCAGAAGCAAACCATTGTACCAATGAATCATTATTACAGCCGAAGATGATGTCATCTACATAGACCAACACGATGAGAAAATCATTACCCTCTATTTTGATATATAGATTGCTTTCAACTGTTCCTCTCTTGAACCCTTTGTCTTGGAGATACGTATCCAGTCTGTGATACCATGCACGAGGGGCTTGTTTTAACCCATATAAAGATTTCTTCAGCTTGCATACAAATTCAGGGTTATCAGACAGTTCGAAACCCTTTGGTTGTTCCATATAGACTTCTTCGTTTAAATATCCATTTAGAAAAGATGACTTGACATCCATTTGATAGACTTTAAAACTTTTATGACAAGCATAGGCAAGAAATATTCCAATAGCTTCTAATCTTGCTACGGGCGCAAATGTTTCATCAAAATCTAGTCCTTCTATTTGAGCATAGCCCTTACAGACCAATCTTGCTTTGTTCCTGACAACTTGTCCCTGCTCATTCAATTTATTCTTAAAGATCCATTTGGAGCCTATGACATTTTTACCATCAGGTCTAGGAACCATCTACCAAGTATTTTTTTTCTCAATACGGTCAAGTTCATCATTCATGGATTTAACCCAATGGTCATCTTTACTGGCTTCATTAAAGTTCTTGGGTTCCACCATTGACATGAAGGCTATATGGGATTGCTCAGAGTTTTTGATTATCATTCTCCTAGTTTGTACACCTTTGTCTTTTTCACCAATTATCTGACTTGCAGGATGATTCTTTTGAGTGATTCTGGAGGAGGAATTTGATGTTGTCTGCTGATTTGGATCTGTTTGAATATTTGCATCTTCGTCTGGCTCAGAGTCTTCTTGTTATGATTCTTGGACCTGTTTAGCTTCAACTTCATCTATATCCTTTGTTGTTGATTCAGTATTGTTCATCTCTCTTTCTGGGATTCCTTCATCAAATTTTATGTCAATACAGTCAACCAATCTATGCAGCCTCTTATTATAGCATCTATATCCTTTACTGTTTGTAGCATACCCTAAGAAGATGTCTTCATCAGCCCTATCATCATACCTGCCAAGGTTCTCATCATTATTCTTTATGTAACACTTACTCCCAAAGACTTTGAAGTGTTTGATTGAAGCAGGTCTCCCATACCACAGTTCATAAGGTGTCTTGTCGGTGTGTGGTCTGAGGTGGGCTTTGTTAAGAACATGGATTGTTGTGTGTATTGATTCTACCCAGTAGGTTTGACCAATGTTCTTCTCATTCATCATTGATTTGGCCATTTGCTGCACTGTTCTGTTTTGCCTCTCAACTACTCCATTTTGCTGTGGAGTTATTGGGATTGTGTATTCTCTCTTGATCCCATTTTTATCACAGAATTCCTTGAACTCACTTGACATAAATTTGCCTCCTATGTCTGATCTTACTGTCTTTAACCTCTTTCCTGTTTGATTCTCATTTAAATCCTTAAATATTTTAAATTTCTCAAATGCTTCAGCTTTTTCCTTGAGAAAGGCAACCCAAGTAAGTTTGGAGTAATCATCAATGATCAACATGAAGTAGTTTTCTTTCCCTATGCCTTCATGTCTTGATGGTCCACATAAATCCATATGAACTAGTTGGAGTGGTTTCTCTATTGTAGTAGAGCTCTTGGATTTAAACTGTGTCCTGGTAAGCTTTCCTACTTGGCAGGGTTTACACACAGAATCTTGTGGCTTTGATATTCTTGGAAGATCTGTTACTGCCTCAAGATTTTTGAGCTTGATTAAGTGATCAAAGTTTAGATGTCCAAGTCTCCTAGTCCATAACCAGCTCTCATCATGTTTTCTTAGATGGCATTCTTCTCTATCTTCTTTCAGCACATATTCATTATTTTATGCCCTTATGCCTTTAGCCACCACTTGTCCTGAGTTTATAGACTTTATCTTGCAGTCCTTGGAAGTGAACACCACTTCACATCCTCTATCACACATTTGACTTTCACTGAGCAGATTATGTTTCAGCCCATCTACAAGAAGAACATATTGGGCTTTTCCTTTTCCATTACTTAAACTCACCATCCCTTTACCCTTGATTTTACCTGGAGCATCACTTCCAAAGGTTACATTTCTTGATTTACTTTCACTTAGAAATAGAAACTTACCTTTGTCTCCCATCATATGTTTGGAGCATCCACTGTCTATATACCAAGGGTTGTTTTGTCTTTGAGCTGACAACACTAATCCACACTTGTCACTTTCTTTCTTCTTCCAACCCTTGACATTTTTAGCAGAGGGATTCAAATTTGGTTCATAGTTCTTTAAGCGACAGTCAGCAGCTTTATGTCCATAATTATGATAGATGTAACATTCTGGTTCGTTGAATAAGGGATCATAACGATTGTTATGCTTAACCTGTGTCATTTTCCCATCCATCAAGTGATTGGCAGTCTGTGATGGTTTATTACTTGGTTGTCTCATTCTTTTTTGTGGAAGATATCTATACCTTGAATGTCTTGATTTCTCATATCTCAATTTTAAAGAACAGTTTACAGCTTTATGACCAAAGATAGAACAGAAAAAATAATATCCATAGAAAAAACCTTGGTACTTGAAAAATGGTTGTCTTATTTGAGAAGGTTGATTTCTTCCATGCTGATGATTTATTTGAACAGAGAGTACATTATTTCTTTGATCTATAGTTTCATTTCTGATACCTCTTTCATTACTTCTCCAGGGTCGTTGATTATCCTTGTTTGTTTCTACAGGTTTTTTGTTGTCATAGATGGTATATTTGACAAACTTGATGGGATCTTTGTTGCTTGGCTGATCACTACTTGATCCCTCTTCATAACCCGGACCTGTTTTCAGCTTTGGGTTTCTTTGTTGATTTAGAATGGTGGCCAATTCTTCTGAGGCTTTGATACTTGACAGATTCTGATGATACAAGGCTTGAAACTTCTCCATCTCTTTCCTAGTTTTCGCTACTTCTTCCTCCAGAGCTTCACATCTTGCCTTCTTTTCTGATAATTGTTGTTTCAGAATGTCTTCGATTTTATTTGCCTCTTCTAATTCCACTTTTAGCAGGGCAAAGCCTTTGTCAGGTTATTTACTACCTTTCTTGAACTGTATCAACAATTGTTCTTGCTTTCTCGTCTTAATTCTGAGTCTGTCAAGCTCTTCTAGTGCACTGATCAGTTCTCCTTCCAAGTCAACCACAACTTCTTCTTCATTAGAATCACTTCATGTGATTTTATTATCATAATCCTCTTTGGCCATAAGTATGAAGTCATTTAGTTTATCTTCAATAGAGGAGTCATTGTCTTCATCATCTGAAGGATCATCATCATTGTTTACACAAAGACTTTTCTTCTTAAAATTATTATCTTTAAAGAATTTTTTGTGTTTGTGCTTCTCCTCATCATCATATGTCTGATCCTTTCTTTTGTGAGGACATTTATTTGCAAAATGACCTATCATACCACAATTGAAACATTTGAAAGGCATTTTACCTTTGTATTTTGCCTGATCCCTTCTTCAGTCTTCTCACAAATTTTGCTTCAATTTCATCAGGCTCAGAATCCTCATTCTTGTCTGCCTTAAATGATGCTTCTCTAGAGGTGGGTTTATCTTCAACTATTCTCATTTCATATGCAGTCAACGTTCCTAGAAGTTGAAGAAACTCCAAGGCTTTTATATCATTAAGTTCTTCTATAGCAGAGACCTTCGGGTTGAACCTATCTGGTAGAGATCTCAAAATTTTATGAACTAAAGAAGGTTCCTCAAATTTTTCACCAAGTGCTTTCATTGCATTTACCAGTTCTTCAAAATTGGGGGTTTGAATTAGTAATAATGAAATCATACTTAAACATAAAATTATTATTAAAATAAATCATATTTTTATAAAAGACGTGTTTTATATTCATGAATATTATTTTTTTGGAAAAATGAAAAGGGGGCTGGAGATGGGTTCTGTTATCACCATAACAATTTTCAGATAGGATCCAAGTTTCATATTTAGCAGGGGACTAAAGCAGCGTAGAGATATGGCTCAATTTGGAGGATCGGGCTACATCTGGCAGAAAAGGGCCAATATAGCGGAGGTAGAAAAGGGGGTTCGACGGATTGTAGATCTTGAAACATTCTAGATCAACGGCCAGGACGCACATCGGGCGATGAAGTAGCGCGGAGGATAATTTTTCAAGGGCGGGCCAGGGAAAATACCACGGTTTCATTCCATGGAAGTGTGGCGCCCTCAAAGGCGCATCGGGGCGAAAAGTGGGTAAGCATGAAACCGCTCAACCACGCCCTGATGTCACATGTTCAAATTCCATTTGAATACGTCAAATCATCAATTCATGTAGGGAAAAGTGACATTCGGTCAAATCACCTCACGCCACTCATTCAGGTACTTTACATCTGTGCGATGTCAGGTAAGCGCCGCTAGATAACTAACTCAAAGGCTCATCATTTGAAATAGATTGGCCAAACGTGATAAACCAACGTACCTGCAGGTACTCTTGTCATCAATTCATGATTAAAACTAAATGACTATCGCTCTTCAAAATATGGATGGCATTATTCTACTTCGGTCAATCAACGCTTCATTCGTAAGTAGAGTAATCTCAAACTAGATCAACTTCCTAATTTTGTGAAGTTAAGGAAGACAAAAATCGTGTTTTCTACAAACCTGGGAGACATGGACAAAGCCGATCAAACAACATCCAGTGAACTAGGATTTTCAACCAATATGGTGAATTCATCAGTGAATAAGAAAGAGAGGTTGGTTGCACAGATATTGGCAACAAAATTCTATACATATCCTGCAACAGAACTAGAAGCGGGCAAAGAGATCAGATTAAATCCCATCATGAGATATTTAATCATCAACGGACACGTGGACGGGCGCTACAAACGAGAAGTAAAGAGGAAGCGGAGCAAGCGAAAGAAGACAAGAATCAGACCTAAGGCGATCGAGAGCGTTGGGGAAAACCAACCAGTCTAGTTGAGCACTATAAAAAAAGAAATCTGCAATCTAGAATAAGTTCTCAAGTTGAATTGAGTACGTTTCAGAAAATTTTGGACATATGGCATTCAATAGAAAAGCCTCAGATATGTCAGTCATTTTTATAATTCTCCCTATAAAGTAGGAGAACAGTTGTTATGTGTTACTCCTTTTATGTAACTGATCTCTATCTTTAGATTGTGGGGAAGTTGAGTCGTTTTGAATCCTGCATGTAAATTTTCAATATATATCATTCCAAGGATAAAGAAAGGAGAGGGAAGAGGGGCTTCCCCTCGAAGTAGGAAGACTTTGTAAAATCATGGAGATAAACTGAATATACAATGCAGAAGCAATTTTTGGATTGTTTATGAAAAGATTCTAATTGGTTGTGATATGAGTTCTGTTTACTCTCATTGTATGTATTTCCTGTGATATTTATTCCTTTTACATTTTCTTCTATTTAAATTGGAGAGTTAAAGGCCCAGAATTCGTCTTATGATGCTCTTGGTTTATCAATCTAAACGATGTGTATTTCTTCCTAACTAATTCAAAATTCATTTTAATATGCTCTAATGCAATTATGTGTTTTCCTTTTTCCTCTTTCGTCATGCAAATTTCAAGTTAAACTCAGACTCATTGCCTCATTTAGCCTTTTTCCTCTTGATAGTTCAAATGATTTGTCACTGCTTTATTCATTTCTGACTCCATAGCCCAAATGCCACCCCCATTTCTTCAGCAAATTTATAAAAACCCCCAACATAAACCAAATCTAGCCATTGATTACCAAAGAAATACCCAATGACATGAGAGAGCCCTCTCTAAGTTGAGCAAGCTAGTGCTTCGGCTCTAAAGTAGGTTGAAATAGTTACCTCTGTCGTTTGTTTATTCAGTCGGACAAAATTTGCAGAGTGTTAACATTCTAGCGTCATTGTCGGGGACGAAATTGAAAAATTTTCCTTGGGAAAGAACGACATGGTCGATTTCTAAGTTCTGAGAGAAGTAGACACTTAGGCACATATTGGATGTATTCCTGCTCTAGTGACTCCACACATCAAAAAAGTCAGTTTGAAGATGATTCCATTGGTAGAAGAATGCATAAATTTAAATTTTCAATGGCGACTCCACTCTCAATGCAGAATCCAGCTTCCAAAACATTATTGGTGACTCCACTCAAGCTTCAAATGCAGTTTAGAGACTCCACTAGAAAATGAGATCCCTTGACAGAGGTATGAAAAATCATTATGGAAGAAAACAAGTACTTAAAATTGGAGTTTTTCCAAGGCATTTTATTGTTTGTTATAAGTTTCCTTTGGTCCTTTCCTGAACATGCTAGAAAAAAATTTATTTACCTGTTGCATGCAAATGACGATCATAACAATCTTAAAATTATATATCGTCCCCTCAAATTTATACAGATATCTCCTCGGTTTATCACTGATTTTAATAAAAATATCCCATCTAAGCCATGTGATAACCATGACCAAGTTGATGAGCCCCATGAAGCCAAGGTTGATATTTCACCTCATGTACTTGATCCAACGTCCTCCAAGACCCAGCATAGATACATACCCTTGAAGCTACCCCAATTCCTCCATGATTTCCCTCCAAAGTACTATGAGTACTTACCTGTGTTTGATGGGGAACCTGATGCCATCTTAGCTAAAAAACACATCCAAGGGTTTGAGCATTTTATAGATTTGTTTAAGATTGATCATGAGGATGTTTGTATGAGAGCCTTCTCTCAATCCTTAAAGGGGGATACCAAATACTGGTTTAAACATTTGCAACCAAAGACAATTAGCTCATGGGAGGAATTGAAGAATGTATCTTTAAAGTTTTGGGGCAGGAATAAATCTTTGGATCTACAACTTATAGAGTTCTATGCCTTAAAAATTCAGAGCAATGAAACTATTTCTACATTCAGTAGGAGGTTTTCCAGTATTTTCTACAATTTTCCCAAAGAAATTCAACCCACTGAAACTGCTAACATGTTCCATCATGCTACTACTCTTCATCCAGATTTGTCTTTTCTCCTGATGGAAAGAAGACCTAAGTCTTTACAACAAATGTTCAATGATGCCCAGGAGATTCAACACAATGTCCAAGCATGTGAATATAGCCGAAATGAGGGGATGGATATTCAACAATATGAAATTGAATATGAACAAGAAATGGTTGATTGGAATCTTGAACATCGAGTCAATAATATCATAGCTTCTCTTGAAGTTTTCAATGATCATAATTTTGCAAAAGATTATATTCCACTTGTTGAAAGAGGAGGTGCTAGTTTAACTCCTGATCCATTCCAGGATAAGCGGAGGACTGATTGTTTTATCTATTCATTTGTGAACAATCAAGAAGATGAAGTTGCAAGTCAGCCTGTTGAAGAGCAGGTTGATGTTCCAATTTTTTTCTTGTTAGATGATATTGCAGATGTTGTTGATTTGCCTATATATGATAAATATGATAAATATGATGATGATTGTGATGTTAAATTCCTAGAACAACTAGTTGGATGTTCTATGTCAGAAAACATTAATTTTCAGTAGTATAATGAGAGAAATCAGCCTATATATCACAGTTACAAAGTAGAAAGTATTGAATCAGTTGAAGGGAATTCTTTGCCTTTATGTTTTTTTGCATTTAAATTGTTGAAAGAAAATTCTGAGATCATCATTGAAGCAAATGAATGTATGTTGATGACAAACCACACTAATTCACTGGAACAAATTGACAAGATATTGCAACAATCTTCTCATGTGTATGATGACCCTGTTACTTGTTATGTAGAATATCTTGTCAGTTCAAAATTGCAGCCATTGGTCGAAGATAAATCTGAAAATGAGTGTGTTCAGCAATCCAAAGGAATTGACAATAGTGAAGAAAATAAATGAGGTTTTGATCATGTGAAAGAACCTTGCCATTATGTTTTGCTTCCTTCAAATTGTTGAAGCAAAATGTTTATAATGTTTCAAATCAGAAATCCTCCAGGTATGATGTTGAATATGAAGAAAGCAGTGGACTTACAAATGAAAACTATATTCCTTTATTTTTTTCTTCCTTTGAATGGTTGAAAGAAAATCATGATATAATAGAAGAAACGGGGAAGTCTGACTGCATTCACAGTGGCACTATTTTACATGAGGAAATTGTTATCAGTAAGGAAGACCAACAACATTCACATGCATTAAATGATCATGTAGTTGATTACTTGAAAAGATATTCCAATTCGGAGTTGCAACCTGTGCTTAACCACCGAATTGAAAAAGAAGAAGAATTTGATCAAGAAATTGTTGTTAAAGGTTATTTTCCTTCTCTTGAAACTAATATAGATATTCAATAATATTTCCAACAAGACAAAGTGTTTCAAAGTTGTCTTTCTTCCCCTGAAAATAACATGGTGGTCCAATTTATAAGTGGCCTAGACATGGATGAGGATTCTGAAACTGTATCTATGGAGACTCCAAGCAGCGAAAAAACAAATGACATAGAGTTTCAGGAAAGCAACAAAACAACGTCTTCCATTTCTCAATCAGAAATACATAAAGATCATGAAAAGGATGATGCACATGATATGGCTGTCATATTTGAAGATGTTTGAGAATGTATGAATGTTTTTGTTGATATTTATGGAAGAGTAGACACACCTATTGTTGTCATTTCATTCGAAAATATTCCCGAGATTGAAGAAATGAAGCAAGAGGAAAAAACACTTGTGAAGGAAGCTTGTTTTTCTATCTTAGCTCCTGAAAAGGAAACATTCTTTCATATGTTTCATGATCCCATGGCACGTTATATGGAAAAAATTTGTAATCAAGATCTACAAAGGATAGTGGGTTGCTAGCTTAAGGATAAAGGGAGTGACGAATTTGTGTATGTATTAAATATGGGTTGCTTTACACCAGACGATGCTCTTCAACCATGGTTGTCTTATGTTTCAAGAAACTATTACTTCCATACTTCTCAGCAAACCTGCCAGTTTCTCGATGGAAATCAACAGGTTAAATCGCATGAAAACAAGAATGTGGTGGAAGGGGTGAAACGGGATAGTTGTTTTGTGCATGTTTTAGAAGATCCATTTGAAGTTTTATTGGAGGAAGTAAACAGTCCAAATGTTCTTGATTTTTTTATATTTGGATTTATGGATGGAGTTTTGAATGAATTATCAACAAAAAGGCTTTGGAACAAGCGAATGCAAAGAAAACAAAAAATTGATAAAATGTTGTCATGGTTGCATTGGAATTATGATTTCACTTGATCGGCAGCTCGTTTCAGCAGTTACGGTAGGTAGGAGTGTGTGAATAAGCTTGTTGGTCAAGCATTTTTCAGTTTGGATTTCCAGTAGTATGTATGGTTAGATTTTAGCGGTGTATTCGATGATCAGTATCTGGTTAAGAATAGTGTGCAAAGTCTGGTTTTCAGCCGACGATGATGACAAGTCGGAGCAGGGTACATACACATGCTTTGGGAACAACCCAATGGCTAGGCACTTGGTCTACAGTTCTTTGCTACCTCGCAAGGAGGATAGCATCCCCAGTTGGAGCCTATGTTATCACCGTAACAATTTTCATATGGGATCCAAGTTTCAAATTTAGCGGGGGACTAAAGCAGTGTAGAGATATGGCACGATTTGGAGGATCGGGCTACATCTGGCGGAAAAGGGCCAATATAGTGGAGGTACAAAACGAGGGGCTCAGTGGACCGTAGATCTTGAAACATTCTAGATCAACGGCCAGGATGCATATTAGGCGATGAAGTAGCGCGGAGGATAATTTCTCGAGGGCGGGTTGGGAAAATACTACGGTTTCATTGCATGGACGCGTGGCGCCCTCAGAGGCGCATCGAGGCAAAAAGTGGGTAAGCGCGAAACTGCTCAACCACACCCTGATGTCACCTGTTCAAATTCCATTTGAATACGTCAAATCAACAATTCGTGTAGGGAAAGGCGACGGTTGATCAAATCACCTCATGCCACTCGTTCAGGTACTTTACGTCTGTGCGATGCCAGGTAAGCGTCTCTAGATAACTAACTCAAAGGCTCATCATTCGAAATAGATTGGCCAAACATGATAAACCAACGTACCTATTGGTACTCTTGTCAGCAATTCATGATTAAAACTCAATGACTATCGCTCTTCAAAATATTGATGGTGTTATTCTGCTTCGGGAAATCAACACTTCATTCGTAAGTAGAGTAATTTCAAACTGGATCAACTTCCTAATTTATGTGAATTAAGGAAGACAAAAATCGTGTTTTCTGCAAAATTGGGAGACATGGACAAAGTCGATCAAACAACATCATTGAACCAGGATTTTCAACCAATATGGCGAATTCATCAGTGAATAAGAAAGAGAGGTTGGTTGCACAGATATTGGCAACAAAATTCCATACAGATCCTGCAACAGAACCAAAAGTGGACAAAGAGATCAGATATAATCCCATCATGAGAGATTTAATCATCAACGGACACGTGGACGGGCGCTACAAACGAGAAGTAAAGAGGAAGCGGAGCAAGAGACAGAAGACATGAATCAAAGATAAGGCAATCGAGAGCGTTGGGGAAAACCAACCAATCTGGTTGGGCACTCTAAAGGAAGAAATCGCTAATCTGGAATAAGTTCTCAGGTTGAATTGAGTACGTTTCAAAAAAAAATGGACATATGGCGTTCAATAAAAAATCCTTAGACATGTCAGTCCTATTTATAACTCTCCCTATAAAGTAGGAGAACAGTGGTTATGCGTTACTCTTTTTTTGTAATCGATCTTTATCTTTAGATTGTGGGGAAGTTGAGTCGTTTTGAATCCTGCATGTAAATTTTCTATATATATCATTCCAAGGATAAAGAAAGGAGAGGGAAGAGGAGCCTGCCCTCGAAGCAGGAAGATTTTGTAAAATCATGGAGATAAACTGAATATACAATGCAGAAGCAATTTTTGGACTGTTTATGAAAAGATTCTAATTGATTGTGATATGAGTTCTGTTTTCTTTCATTGTATGTATTTCTTGTGATCTTTATTCCATTTACATTTTCTTCTGTTTAAATTGGAGAGTTAAAGGCCCGGAATTCATCTTATGATGCTCTTGGTTTAGCAATCTAAACTGTGTGTATTTATTCCTAACTAATTCAGAATTCATTTTAATATGCTCTGATGCAGTTATGTGTTTTCCTTTTTCTTCTTTCGCCATGCAAATTTCAATTTAAAATCAGACCCATTGCCTCATTTAGCCTTTTTCCTCTTGATAGTTCATATGATTTGTCATTGCTTTATTCATTTCTGACTCCATAGCCCAAATGTCACCCTCATTTCTTCAGCAACTTTATAAAAAACCCCAACATAAACCGAATCTAGCCACTGATTACCAAAGAAATACCCAGTGACATGAGAGATCCCTCTCTGAGTTGAGCAGGCTAGTGCTTCAGCTCTAAAGTAGGTTGAAATAGTTACCTCTGTCGTTTGTCTATTCATTCGAACAAAATTTAAAGAGTGATAATAGGTTATGCAGTTAAGGCTAGGTCTGCAGTTAGGAACTACGGCTAGGGCACGAAAGGTGATTCTTCTGTGATGGGGTTTTTCCGACGAGCAAGGATAGTGGTGGAAGTTTTTCTTATAGGAGACCGACATGGAGAAGACATAAACATGTGTCCACCTCAAGTGCCCACCTTGACAGGGATGAGCCTTGGATGCTGACAAGTGGAGGATTTGAGGACCAGATGGCTGAGATGGGGGAATCAGGAAGCTTGACTCAGCAGCTTCCGTCTATGGAAAGGGAAGGTCTCCCTATCCCAGGTAAGTCGTTATCATAGCCTCTCTTTTCGAATTCTTTGGCCAAAGAGGTTTTTGAGGTAAGTTTTGGGACATTCTCGGAGCTTTTCCCATCAAGGTCATCTCACACAGAAGGAGGTTCTCTACCCTCCCTTAGCCCTCAAGTGGATTTTGAAAACGATTGGATCGATTAGTGAGAGGGAGGTTTCCTTCTTTCCTCGCCCTTATCCACAAGGGAGGGTTTAGGTATCACGGTGAAGTCACCAGGGACGAGGGGTTACACAAAGGTATAAAAATATCAAATGATCACGAAGGGTTTTTCACCACGGCTCCCGGGTGATCAGGAGGAGACTATAGAGATTTCCTCTTCAAATGGTTTCATCTTGGCCTTCTTAGACGCAGAAGAACATCGAGGTTACAGGTGTCAAAAGGAGATCGAATGATTTTCTCATGTTGCCCCGGGGTCTACAGGTATTAGTGAAGGTACAGTGTTTAGTGACCAAAGAAGGAAGATTGGGGAAGGACAGAGTCATAAGCAGAAAAGCTTAAAATCCAAAGGAAACGTTGGGAGTCTGGTGCTCGGGGAAGACGTGGGTTTAAATCAAGTTACTCAAATGGAAAACCAAACTCTTGTAGGAAGAGCAAGTGGAAGATCTTTTCCCCTAAAAACTATGATTGATTGGGTGCATTTTTCCTGGAAGGAGCATCTTGGTTATGTTCTAGAGATCATAGAACTGACCAAGAATTGGTTTTCCTTTAACTTTCTGAAACCAGATCATGCAAAATGGGTCCTGGAAAAATTTTGGAGTGTCAACAACTCTCCCTTGCTTTTAAATCCTTGGATTCCTCTTTTTTATGTGAGTAGAGAGAGAATGGATAAAATATCGGTCAGGGTATGACTATTGGCGTTTCCTTTGCAGTTCTGGTCTTTGGAACATTTCAAAGCTATCGGTAACTTTTTTTTGGGGGGGGGTTAGATGCAGATATGACCTTTGAAGAAACTAAATAAAGAAAAGTGGCAAGGATCTTAGTTAGCTTGAATGTCAAAGAGGGGTTGGGAGAAGAAGTCAATCTAAGATGAGGAATTTATACCCATACCCAAAGACTGGATTATTAAAATTTTCCATTTAGATGTTGAAGGTGTCACCAATATGGACACTTGAATATGAACTGTAAATTTCCATTGAGGACCAAAGGAAGGGGAAATAAAAGAGACAGAGGAAAAGGAATCGTATAGGAGGAAGAGAGAGGCCAAACAATGGATTTCGAGGATGGAGTCCACGTAAACGCAAAATTAAGACAGACCAACGAACAAGGACAAGGTGATTCTTCGTAGGAAAGGCAAGAATCACCTCCAGAACTTGGTAACAAATCTGCAGAAGAGGTCGATAATTTAAGTATTGTCAAGACATTGTCGGATAACGTAAAGGACATGGCCTTGGGTAACCCTTTACCTCCCTCTCCTCCTTTTATTGTTTTAATAAATAATTTAAATTTAGATGGAAATGAGTGGTTGGATGCTCTCTGAAACATGTCCCTCTCTACAATACCCACACATATCGCAACTAGACCCCTAGATACTTCTGTGATTGGTTTTTCTTTGGCTGATCCTCCAAGTCCAAAGAGGATTTGTAGTGTCGAAGATGAATCCTCCTCATCATCTTCTGAGAAATCGTTCGCTCGCTATTTCCTTATATCCCAGAAGAAATCTGCTTCCTCGGGAGGATTGGGAAAGGAAGTGATAAGGGCGTTGGATAGAGGTGGTCAAGGGAGGAAATCATTGATTTCAAAAGCACAATCCAAATCCAAGAGTGACCTTTTTGCAGGGAAATAACAGTCGATTGAATGGGCGCTAAGAGCAGTGTGGACCCAAGGAATGGGTTCAAGATGAAGTGCATGTCCTTCAACTGTACGGGTCTGGCTGGTCCCCAAAAAAGACCAGCGTTAAAAAGGGTGATTAGTTCCGAACACCCTGATGTTTTGTTGTTACAAGAGACTTTGGGGGAAGGGGAGGAAGTAAAAACTAGATTAAAAAAATTTCTCCCGGGATGGGAATTTGAAACTTTGGATGCAATGGGAAGATCTAGGGGATTGGAACTAGGATGGAACACACAGAATATCAAAGTCTCCAATTCTTGGGGCCTGGAATCAGGGCTAGGCATTACTTTTTAGTGTTGGAGTTAGGGGAAGAATTCCACATTCTTAACATCTATGGCCCTTATCAGAATAGAGGCCCATTCTAGGACACTCTTTTTAACAAGACTTTTTTGAAAGACCATTTGGTCATTTTAGGGGGAGATTTAAATTTTTCTCTGGGACAATCAGAAGTTTTGGGTTTGCATGCAAGATCTGATCCTCTGGTAGGTTACTTCACCCAAAAAATTGGGGACAACAAATTGATTGATGTCGAACCCACCAGACTCAAACCAACTTGGAGGAACAACAGGGTGGGGAGGACCGAGTAGCAAAAAGACTAGATCAATTTTTGGTGCTTATTCTTTACTGGAAAAGAAATTGTCAATGAAACAGTGGATAGGTTGTGGGGGAATTTCATACCATTTTCCAATCTTCTTTGAAATTAGACAGGGTCCTAAAAATCCAGCTAGTCCCTTAAAATTTAACAATACATGGCTAGTTGATTGATTTTTCATCAATCTTATTAAGGAAAACTGGGTACCCTTTCTTCAGGATAGCCCTCAATCAATGGCTTTTCAATTTGTTGAAAATTTAAAAAGGATCAAAGTGAAAGTAAAGCTCTGGGATTTTCAAAAAAGACAAAGTGAAGATCATTAGCTAAAATAAATTGAGTCTATGCTACAAAGGATTTTTGAAGAGGATGGGGGGGTTTTGCAACACCCAATTCCAAGATATCACTTCTACGAATGGAAGAAAGGAGGAATAGGCAACTCAAGGAAAAGGAAGAATCTTGGAGACTTAAAAGCAGAGCTATTTCGTTGGCAAGTGGAGAAGAGAATACAAAGTTCTTCCAAGCCTTTTCAAAAGGCAGGAGGTGTGCTAATACCATATGGCACCTGAGAGATCTGGAAGGAAATTTGGAGAACTCTTTTGAGGGGATGGAAAGATTGGGGGGAAATCACTTTCAAGAACTCTTTAGAGAAGAGAATCAAGCTACAATAGAAGAAGTGGTTCAATTGGACCAGAAAATTCCAAGATTTGTTGATGAAGAGGACAATAGACTTTTGATGGAAGAAATCTCAAAATAAGAATTAAAATAAGTTCTTCAAAATTTTCAAAAAGACAAAATCCCAGGTCTAAATGGTTGGACTATTGAATTTTTCCTAGGTTTGTATGATTTTTTGGGACATGATATGCTCAATTTGGTAGAGGACACTAGATCTTCAGGGTGAATGCCTTTAAGCTTAAACTCTACCTTTATAGATTTAATTTCAAAAACTGATAATCCAATGACTTTGGATTAGTTTCGTTCAATTTCTCTTTGTAATTGTATCTACAAAATTGTTTCAAAAAATATAGCTAGAAGGGTGAAAAGGATACTCTCAGAAAGCATTTTGAGTGAACAGTTTGGATTCTTAGAAGGAAGGCAAATTCATGAAGCAATAGGGGTAGCACAAGAAGGATTACACAGCATAAAATCCATAAAATCAAAGGGAACAGTGTTAAAAATTGACCTCTCCAAATCCCATGACAGAGTAAGTTGGCTTTATATTCAGTTATTATTAACTCACTTGGGCTTTGCAGTTCCTTTCATCAGGTGGATCATGAGTTGTATCTCAACAGTTTCCTTTGTGGTGCTTATTAATGGCTCTGCCTCACAATTTTTTCATTCAGAAAGAGGCTTAAGGTTGCCCTCTTTCTCCTCTACTTTTTCTCTTAGTCGCAGAAGGACTTAGCAGAGCAATTTTGGAGGCAAAAATATTAGGATCCTTCTCTGGAATCAAAATTTCTCAAAACCTCCATATTACACATCTACTTTTTGTTGATGATGTGCTAATTTTAGTATGGGCTCCAAATGGGATGCAAAGACTTTAAAAAACATCCCAAGTCTTTTCTCAAAAGCAACATGCATGGAAATTAATCAAGAAAAATCATCCCTCACAACAAATTTGTTCACTGAAGGAGAGTGACTTGTCTTTAGGCAATTTTTTCCTTTTGAGGAAAAGAAGATTTATGATGGTTTAAAATACCTAGGATTCATTTTAAAACCAAATGATTATAGAAAGGAAGATTGGGAATAGTTATTGAAGATATTAGAAAAAAGATTAAATCTTTGGAGCCATAGGTGGCTTTCACGTGCAGGCAGACTAGTATTAGTCAAATCGGTATTGGAATCCATTCCAACATACTGGATGTCACTGTCATGGATCTTGAAAGGAATCTTGGAAGCAGCTAGAAAACTCACTTTTAGATTTCTTTGGAGTGGCAAGAAAGAATCGCATGTGACTCCTTGGGTTCGCTGGAAAAAGATCATTGTTCCTAATTGGAGGATGGGGGTTGAAAATATTTTTCTCTTTTCCAAAGCATTAGCGGAAAAATGTGGATGGCGACTCTTAAAAACCTCCAGCCTTTGGACCATGGTAATGGTTCAAAAATATATTGAGCCATATTCTTTGGAGGCTTGGATTAGGAATCCACAAAAATATTTGAAAGGAGCTTCGGTGATTTGGACGGCGGTTATCAACTCCTTCTCGATCATCGAGGAAGGATTAGTTTGGAAGATAAGAAATGGGCAGCGGGTTAGATTGGGAACAGACCCTTGGTCGGGATCTGAACGACAACATATTCTCCCTAAACATCCTGTAAATCATTTGAGAACTCGAGGGTTTGATACTTTAAATAAACTTCCAGAGTTGAGACTAATAACCATTCAGTCCCAAGGATGGAAATCGACAAGTTTGATGGGTTTAGAAGAGGAGGATGTCATGCAGTTGGAGAGATATATAACAAGTTTAAAGAGATCACAGATTAGGCTCAGGGATTGTGAGGATGAACATATTTGGGATTCTGCTCCTTCAAGGATATACACTCCCAAGGATGGATATACCAAACTAAACTTAGATTTGTTTCAAAGAGATCTAGTATGGTGGTGGAGAAAGCTTTGGATGTTGAATTGTTCGGCTAAGACGAGATTATTCATGTGGGATGTCTTATCAAACAAGGTGTTGACCTGGGATATACTCCAAAAGAGAAATAATCATGGACCAGGATGGTGCTCCCTTTGTAAATCTGAAGGGGAATCAACACTTCATATCTTATTGGAGTGTTGATACATCAAAAAAGTCTGGAATGAAATTTCGAGATTTTTGGAAATCTGTTGCAGTTGGATTGGTCTTTCGTTGGAGAAAGCATGGCAGGATTGGTGGTCGGATAGAGAAAATAGGGGATTCAAATCCTTACCTGTCTTGGTAATCTGGGGAGTTTGGATATCTTGGAACTCCCACATTTTTAAAGAAGTCACCATGGTTCCAAAGATTACAGCGTCCAAAATCATTTCCATACTTTCATCCTTCCCTCTTTCTATTGAAAGAGTTAAGACAAGATAGGTTTAGGAGGAAGTTATTGACAAATAAAACCCTTGGGGTTACTTTGATGGAGCTTCACAAAACAATAGATGTGGGGGAGGAGGGATTTTCTTTATTTTAGATTCTCACCATTTTTCCTTGACCTTTGGACTAGGGATGGGAACAAACAATTATGTAGAACTGACGAGCCTTTAACTACTCATTGTTTTTTCCATAGAAAAGGATTGTCACTCATTCACTATTTTTGGAGACTCCGTGAATGTCATTAATTGGATTAGAGGCACTCAAAGATGCACAAACACTAGAATTTCTAGCATAGTGTAAGACATCAAAATTTTCCAAACCGCATTTGATTCTCTCACATGCCGATATGTTTACAAAGAAAGGAACAAGGAGGTGGACAAGAGGTCGAAAGAGGGGATTCATTTGGATTTGGGCCAATGGAAAGTAACTGAAGTGCCAAATGGACACATTCAAGAATGTCTACATCAACCATTTTTGGAATGACTACAATAGACAGAATATACTCGGCTCTATGTAAGAAGCTTTGCAAGAAACTCCTTTGTACATGATGCATAAAACGATAAGTACATGTCGACTCTATATTCCAGCAGTCCTTTCTAGGATGGAAACCTTTTAGCTAAATCAGCATCAATCAAATTCCAGACACAACAGTTGATCAGAAATACACTTTGAAAGTGTATCTGCAGAATGTAATTTTGTTCACATCTGATGAAATAAAATTACGTTTTTTTCTTTAGGAAAAAAAATGAATATCAATTTTTATTTTCATATATTAATTATTAATGTTTTTATTTACCTAACCCATTAGTCAATGAATACAACTTTCGATATACTCTAATTTATTAAAAAAAAAAAAATGTATTATTAACTTCATTGAAATATTGCTATTAAAATCAAATAAATTTTATTCTTAATGAAATTAAACAAATTTGATTAATTTAGCTTACACAATCGTCCAAATTAATCTTTTTGTGAGGTATTGTTGTCTCTATGCCTTACCTATAATGCATAAAAAAATATTAAAACAAATGACACAGATACATACACATCTAAATGCTTACGAGAAATCTGCAATTCTTATTAGGGTCTGGTATGTTTTGTGTGAATGCAATATGTTACGATTAAATAGAAACACCAAGGGAGACTTTAAACAATTATTTGGGGGAGAACTTATGTCGTCTAGCCAAACCATTAGTCCTAGGTGAAATTTCTATTGATTTCATTAAAAATAATCCAATGACGATGAGCGGAGTCTTAATCCAATACTCAGATTAACTAGCTTTAGAAATTATTATCAAACATGCAACCAACTTCCATCTCCTTTATAAACTTTCAAAATAATACCAAATCTTTGCTTTGGTTTCTTAACCAGCGGGGCATTGTGGTGCTTCAAGTGGAAACTAATTTGCTTTCGGTTTCTGAACTAGTGGGCCAATGCAATGATTTAAGTGAAAACTAGAAACCAAATTCTTTTTTCAATGCATCTTTTTCACATATTAAAAAAAAAAAAAAAAAATCCTAAGTTGATTTCTTAGGTATACTACTGCAATATTGTTGTAGTAAATCAGTTGAGTATCCTACTGCAATATTATTGTTGTTGTATATTAGTTGAGTATCCTTAAGTTATCAGCCTTTCAAACTCAATGATTATCTTGAATGTTACATGGCAGGGACTAGCCACTTAGTGGCTTTTATGCTTGTTCCTTATTTAGATATTAAGTATCCACAAAACATTTGTGCCAATCTTATGATGTGAAGTGCTTTTTAATGATGTCTTGTTTATTATTTCTTGGATTTTAATTTTAATTTCACATTAGTTAATCATATCCATTGCCATTTTCTAACATGGTATTAGAGTGAGGGTCACTGCTCTTTTCATATCATGTTATGCTACATATGACATATTTCAATGTTGGGATTTTTGGATTATTTTATTGTGTTGGGGTTTGTTTAGTTCTGAATTTTGCTATGTTCCCTAAGATTTCCAAGTGTGTCTCTCAACTACTCTATTTCTTAGAAACATAGGAAACCTAAATATTGTAACATATTTCTCAATCTCCCTCCAAGAAAAATACAAGAAATTTTTGTTATTGTCTTTGGTTCAATCAAGTGTCGTTTTTTAGCAACTAGATCAAGTCCCACACTTCATGTTCCCCACCCAATAAATTTGATTATGGCCTACCATATTGACTACTACAAAATATTTGTATATTATTCATAAACATATGATCTTGATGAAGAATATCCTTCAAAAATGTCACAAGGAAGACTAATTGCTTTGAAAATGTCATGACAAGTTTGCTTCTTTACAAACTTCTTGTAAAAAACTTCATGAAGTTGTCTCCTTGCAAGATATTAATGGCAAGGTCCATACTTAAAAGGAATCATAGCAAGTTATTGTTGTTCATTAACAAAACACTATTATAGAGCTTAAAAAAAAGTTTATTCATTGTAGGATACTAACACTTAGCGACGAGACAAGACGAGATCAATTTTGTGCAAGACTTTCTCAACTTCATGGGGAAATTGTCCCACTTCAAGATGACAATCTACATATTTTAGAGGAATCGCACATGAATCATGGTTATGATCTCCCACACTCACTAATGGACAAGAATTATGAGTCCATACAAACTCTCCACGACTTCAATCAAGACCTTGTTCGAGAGGTAAGTGAATCAAGAAGTACTAAAGGTCATTTGGAGGATTGCATTAGTAAATTACAAACTTTTGTGTCATTTGTGCTTATAAAATATCATAGACTAGTTGAAAGTTTGACATTTGGTTTCAATGTGATGAAAAAGTCCAATACCAGAGCTTGTCAAATAATTTGGGATGAATTAACGGAAAAGGAAGAACAACTTGAATTTTTGGAAGAGGTTGTTCAATGTTTCTCACAAAACTCATTTCTTTTGTTAATGCATCTACTCTTGTACCTTTGGACACTCATGAGCAATCTTATCCTATTATTGATCTTGGAATACTAGAGAAGGAAGTTATTACCACTATTCATACCACTTCTTCTCATGCATTGTTGGCTACACATGAGCAATATTCTCATGATTTCAAAAATCATACTTGAGTCATTAGTCCCATATTACTTCATCAAACGGGTTCTACTATTTCCTTGATGAAGATGCTTTTATGACCATAAGACCATCATGTTGCACGTGGTAGTTGGAGCACTTGTTGAGCCTATTAACCATGATGATAGCATACTCGAGGTCTTGGTTTGTTTATTATCTACCAGGATTGCATGGTCATGTGCCTCTTTGCCGCCCACGTCATTTTTGGACATTATTATTTGATAGCATTATGTAAAATTTTGAGTTCATGTTCTAACCACTCGTGCATATGCTCTTTCACATTTAGATTTGACTTTCCTTGTGTTTTCTTTCCTGGTTCTAAAGATGTACCTCTAAAGGTGTTTTTGGAGGGTATGATATTTGAAGTGGCTCTTTTTTTTGCTTCATAGATGTCAACTAAGTTCTTGTTAAGGTATTTTGGAGGCCACAATTCTACAAATTGAGTCTCCATGGTGAGATTGTATGCACCTCATCATGGTCAGGTAGTTGTCAATATTGGTCATCATTGTATTTCCTATCCATTGAAACATTAAAGAGGGATTAATATTTACTTGGTCATATACCCTTTATGCAAATTTCTCTTATTTGTCTTCCCAAATCAATCTTAATGGGGATATTGGAGATATGTTGGTTAATATTTATTTGCTTTCCTAATGGCCCTCAATGTCATTTATGGCTTACCCTTGGTGGGAAGTGATAACCCACATTGATAGTTCTTAGGTGGGCTTGTGGTCCCACGCTTTTATAGGCTTAGGGGTCACTGATCTAAACTCTACTCTTATATATTCAAGACTTTGTCTCATTTGTAAATAATCGGGTGTTTATCAAGTGTGTATAATATTGTTATTATTTAGTTATGAAGTACCTACGAATCACTTGTTTCGCTCTTATGATGTCATGTGCTCAAGAATTGGATTATCTTTCTATGATGTGTTAATTATTCTTGATTGGGTTTTAATGGAAATCACACTTTAGTTAATGATGTCCAATACCATTTCCTAACACTTCTAACACTTATTTCACCATTTTCCTTAGTATATAAAGGCAAAGGGTAATTCAATGATCTAAGTTATCTCAACTCAATGAACGATTACCTCATTATGTAGAGTACTTCCAATCAGTTAATGCCAATTGAATGTAGTTTTTCATTGTTAGATGCATATCAACCAAATGCATGATATATATATATATATATATATATATATATATATATATA
>ML824303.1:8290-31097 GCA_009831015.1 Picea engelmannii | reverse complement strand
AATGCACTTTACAATTTTTAGCATGAACTTTTTCAAAAAAAAGTAACAAAAGAGAGACTTGAACTCAAGACCTCTTACTTAATAAGGCAAGTTTTAACCAAATGATCTAGCAAAACATATTGTAATGTTCAGAAGGAGGATTGGGGGTGGTGTTGTTGTTGTTGTTGTTGTTGTTGTTGTCGGCCTTGGAGAGCATGCTCCAAAAAAACTTTGTTGTTGTTGTGGAAGACGGCCTTGGAGAGCATGCTCAATAAAAACTCTTTTCACACAGGAAAAAAAAATTCGCTTCTCGATGACAACAAGGATTAGATCTCGATTAGCTTACCCGGAAGATGCACCTTTTCCTATCTGTTTTTGATTTTCCGAGATCGCACAAGGTGCAGAGCAAAGAGCATACGCAGATCTAAAAGAGTAGCAGCCCGGAAAAAAAATACAAATCGAAATAAAATCAAAACTTTGCAAAAATTTAAAAAATGCGTATTCAGATTTTATACCTCCGAATTCTGACTGTAATGGTCGTATCTTGGGCAAACAGAAACATTTTCGAGTGAAACGAAAAGTGTTCTTGAATGAAAAGTGTGCTCCGGACGCAATGGAACAGTCCTTTCAGCCCAGAAATGTACAGAAATGCCAGAAAATGGAGATGATGCAACTCGGCTTCACGATCTCGATCTACAACAGGAGCGGGTCTTCAAACAGGCTCGGATACCATGTTCGACAACACAGGTATTCCAACAGAGGACGAACACCTTCAGTAACCACTCACATAACCAGATCAAAGATCAACACACCGATGTTTTCAAGTGGTAAAACCCCTACGGGGAAACATCCACGGCCCCAGCCAACACGACCACTTGGAGCAGTTTATTAATGCAAAGAAAAAGATTACAGAGAGATTTTACAAGAGAGTTTCTCACAATCGATCATCGGCAAATGACCCTCCAAGCTCTTTAAATAGAGATCATGGACCAATCGGGTGTTAAGCCACGGATCAATGGCCGTTAAGATCGAGGAGAGTATGAACCGTCGGATTACTCTATGTCGGGAACATATCGTGACCGTCGGATTTCCTAACTACAAATGCATACTAATGCATACTAAAGAAACACACTTTTACCTAACGACATATTAGACCAAGTAGATCTTAACTAACTCCTAAGTGTCTAAATATCCTAACATTTCAATGATTCTTTTTTAAATTTTTTATATTCTCTATCTTGAAATCTTTGGTTATACATAATACCTAGAAAATTTAGTTATGGTGCTTCTTGATTTCTCTGATCACTTGGATTTTGTGATTCTGGACTCTATGGCGGTCTTCGATGGGCTAAGGGTTCTGCACATAATGCATCTACTCATTTCGTTAGTTGGTCAATTCTTTCGATCTGTTCATTCAACATCCTCGTAGTTCCATCCTTGTCGGAACCCCTCGTTCTTAAATAGTTTGGACATTGTTCCTTGGAGTTATCTATTAATGTGTTAATATTCTCTTCTTTTTCTAATAATTTATTGATTTTTTTGTTAATGCTTTTTGTCCTTCATCGAATTCTTTCCGACTCTTCTTGACATTACCAAGACGATGTCTTATGTCATTAACTCCATCTCTATAACAGTTAGGATCCACATGTAACTTGTCATTGTTAACCATCTTAGGGTTTGTTTTTTTTCTCTTCGAGGACTCTACCCTTTTTTTTCACTTTTTATATCATATATAAAAAAGTGAATTTTTTTCAAATAATATATAAAGGTATTTTTTATGTACTTCTAATATATTAAGGTACTTTTATGTATCTTTTGTGTCCTTTTTTATATATCAAGGACACCTTTGTTATATCCTAACTTCCAAAAACTAAAAGACACAACTTGTATGGATCAACACAATTTTATAAAGCGGAAAAGGTACAAATATGTAGGGATCAGAACAGTAAAGCAGTTGGCGATTACAGATGCAGCTGGACAGGAGATAGTGTGTGGTGATTGTACAGACGTGATTGACAAGTGATAGTATGGGGCGACTGTACGGACACGATTGATAGGTGACAACGTATGGTACAAAATTTAGGGGCACAATCGTACGAAATTAATAAGGTGGAATGCACGACTTGATTGTCATGTACAGATTGAAAACTAATGTACATAAAACAATGAAACCAAAAATGTATGAATTATGACTGCGGGAGATGGTATCGCTAACAATCATACCCTGCTTTCCTGTGCAGTAATAGTTATTTATTTCTTCATCGATTCATATGTTCCTTTTAGTACTAATTTGAATGCTGAAGATCTTAGTGTTTCAACTTCTGAAATCCAAAACTGTCTCATGATTCACTACATGCCTACCATAGAGACATTAGATCCCAGGCTTCAAGATATTTATAAAGGAATGAGACCACCAGGGACCCCTAGATATGGTCTAGGGTACATAGAGCAATGTGACCAAGTCATACCTAACTGTCGATTCAACAATCTCTTACCTACATCCATGCAAAGACCATCTATTGATGAAATTCACAAATTTCATTCAATCATGAAAGGATGCCCAAAGAATACTATTGAAGAATCATGGATTAAGAAAATGTTAAATTGGGATTTGTTCACCCATCCTGAAACTTCTGAATTTAATCTTTCTACTTCAGATGAAGAAAAGGCTAGTCTATCATAAGACTGGCAGACATATATTTCTGAAAATGAACTTTAGATTTCTTTTTATGAATGGAAAAGAAAATCTCAAAATCCAACAGTTCAGATGATGGAAGGAGGGAAAGAAATCTCTGCTCAACATGAATGGAAAAGTTTGGAAGGAAAAACTGTAGAATCTACATCAACTTTTCCACCTTTTAAAGGTATTATACTAGAAGACAATAACAGACAAGTTAAATCTATACCATTAATGTTAGCAAAAGAAGCTACCCAACTTTTGGGTATAGAAAAAAGAGTCCAGTCCATAACAGAACAAGTAAACTGGACAAACACTGCTCTTAGAGGTATGGCAACACATACCTTTGTCACAAATGACTATGCCAGAAAAGGGCATATTAGAGACTTACAAGTCTCTACAAATACAATAATTCAATCTGTAAATCAGATTAATGACAGAGTCACAGACATCCACAGCCAAGTGGCAAAAACCCAAGATGTGATAATGCTAAAGTCTAGTGATTCTGCAAAAAATCACGAGGAACTAATGGAAGGATTGGGAGAAGCTTTCTCAACTATGGGAAAAACTTTATTGGAAATCAAGCCAAAGGAGAAAGCTCCTGATAAAAATTCTCAAATCTTTTATCCTTCCCCACTCTCTAATCTCTATTGTTTCACCTGTATATAATCCCAAAGAAACAACTATAGAAAAAAAGTTCCCTATTCATTTCCCAAAGGAAAAACCTTCTTCTTCCTCTCAAGACAATAACTTGTCCTTAGTTTCTGTCCAAAGACCTTCTTATGAGGATATTCCTCACCATATGAATAGACCATCTACACCTGACCTCCTAGGAAAAGGAAAAATGCCTGAAACTCAGACATTCTCAGAAGATTGGTTTCCTAAATGGAATATAGATGGTTTATCTATTAGACAGATTCGACAAATGATAGATAGAATGTATGTCTCCTACAAAGTCATGTGCATGAAAGGGAAAAGTGAAACAGAAGCATGCAAGTCTCTAATTCAATGCTTCACAAGAACACTCAGCAAATGGTGGGAAGTTATCTCCTCACCTATCATGATAACCAAAATGGAAGCAGAAGTTTTGAGGGATGAACAAGGAGTTATTATCTACCACCTAAATGGAAACCCTCAAAATAATATGATAGGAGCCCTAACCACTCTAATCCTAAAACATTGGTGTGGGACTGAAGAAGAATTAGCTGACAAGCATGAAATGATTTTGATGAATGTCAAATGTAGGAAAATGTCAGAATATGAAGAGTTCCATAAAGAATGGACACAAAGGATATTTGAGGTAAAAGATAGCCAAAATCTTTTATGGAAACAAGTCTATCTTGTAGCCATCCCAAGCAAATTTGTAGAATATCTCAAGATGCAAGAAGTCTTCAAATTACCCTATGAAATGTATACTTGGGGAGAAATCTATTCTCTCATTACTAAAGCTCTCATTGGACTATGTATAAACATGAAAGTCCATAAGTCCATCAGCAAATTATCTCATCTTCCCGATAGTAAGTCCATTTGTGAGAAATATGGGTTGTATCTCACAAATCCCGCCAAAAGAAGAAGAAATAAAATTAGAACATTCAAAGAGAAGAAAAGGGGAAGATATAAGCAAAAGACCCATTACTATGAGCCTGAAGATATAAAGCTTAAGACACACTCTAGCCAAGTAAGACAACAAGTGCAATGCTGGCTCTGTGGAAAAAATGGACACATAGCAAGTTCTTGTCCACAAGGAAAGAACTCAAGAATATCTAAAGGAAAGGTTTCAGAACAAAGGGCTAAAGAAGCTTATCAAAAAGCCAACTCTGAAACAGCACAACAACTAGCACATAGGATGCAATGCAATAGATGTGGAGCCAGTGACCATCTGACAAATCAATGCCCACATCATCCTTTTGTGAAAAGAGAAGAGGTTCACCTATTATAGGAAGGTTGTTGTTCTGAATCAACATAAACATCTGAATTTGAATTTACTTCAGATGATGAAAATATTCTTCTCAACCATCAATGTAAATGTGATAACCCTAAATTTTGTTCTTGTGAAGAAACTTCTGGTTCAAATTCTATATCTAGCCCTAGACAACAAAGGGGAAAATTGAAAGTATGCATGTACCATAGTACCGGAGATCAAGAGGCTTAGATGCTGGCCCAAATAAAAGCTTTGCTAGAAAGAGATATGAAAATTTCTTTGCTTAAATCCTTCTTAGAATCTATGACAAAAGAAAAGCAAAGCACTCCAGGACCCTCTTGTAAAGAAGGAATTAAGCCTTTATTCCTAGAGGCTTTGTTTGAGAGAAATACCAAATCCTTCATCAAGCACAATAAAGAAACCAAGTTACAGCATCCCTCTCTAACTGACTTGGCAAAAGAAGTTTTTTCCCTGAAAAGGGAGGTTGTTGAACTAAAAGCAGAAATGCAAAAATATGGAAAAGAGTCTGAGGATTCATATAAAATTGATGCTTGGCCTAGACAAGAAATTATAGCCCTTAAAGAACAGGTAACATCTTTTCCTCCTCCCTAAGAGGATATTCCAACTGAGCATGGCCAAAACTCAAGACAATTGCAAGGACTAAGCACTATGAAGATTCTGCCTATCAAAATTCAGAAGTATCATGTGCAGATAAATTTAGAAATAAATGGAGAAATGTTTCACTTAAATGCCTTGCTTGACACAGGTTCTGATATGAATCTCCTTCAGAAAAATTTGATTCCCTACAAATATTGGCTTCCTAGCAATTACTCTGCTATTGGGATAGGAAACATCTCCACGGATTTTGATTATGAGATTCCCAAAGGCATTTTATGGTTTGATCAATATGCTTTAGGAATGAAATTTCTTTTAGCAGATTTGTCTGTAGATTGTATATCGGGGACTCCTTTTCTTGTTGATGTTGAACCGCATGGATCGGCCAAAACTGCTAAAGGGCACCCAGCCTATTTCATCACTATGCCAGGGATAGAAGGACATCCATCGGTCACGAAGATACTTAATTTTATCTCTAAACAGCAGTCAAATATTGTATACTGTTTAGAAAAACCCAAAAGTCTGGTTATTATTAACACCTAAGATGATTTAAACAATAAGCCAGTAACTGAACAGATTGATGATAATTTAGATTGGGAAACTTATTCCCAAAACTGGGCCCCACACTGGGAATTAAGGTGGTCAAAAGGAATCGAGTTTGGTCTACCCGGATTCTCTTCAAATTCCAACATTCATGTTATACCACCCCAGCATGTTATAGGGAGGATACATCAAGCTTCTACTATTGTTTCCCGTGAAAAGTTAATAGAAATGGGAGATCTCGGCGGATTAAGAACTTCATTCAAAAGATGGTTCTGCCAAGCCTCTCAGCAATGGCGAGCAACTCCAGACCACTCCTACCTAGTGATAAACCGTATAAGGGCGTTACAGTCTTGGCCTCACCAAGACCCTTCCAGTCTCTTTCACCAAATAAATTATTATCAATATCAAGCTATGTGGGATCATATATGTTTGTGGAGTGACAGGTACAAATACTACTATTGCATGGTAAAATTCTCTACTCACTTCAGAGCAAACACAAATCCTGAACTAGAATGGCTTGAAGATTGGTGGAAGAAGTTTGGGTTAAAGCCAAGTTCTATACACCCTGATGTATTCAAGGTTGAACGGATGTTTCATCAACTAAATCTTTCTAATAGCGTTCATCGACTCAACCAAATCTCCAACAATGGGTACATGTCAAGTTTTATAAATGAAAGGCATCCTTGGGTTATCCGAACCAAATATGTCTTACATCAAGACGAAGATAGCAATGAAGATCCCCATATATACCGAGAAGTCTACACTCAGCATTAGGATCCTTATCGTTTCAATCATTTTCATGACTAGCCAGTGGAATAATCTATTGGGCCCATTCATGTCTTACTGGCCGACAGTGGTATCAGTCGGTTTTCGTGGGTTTACCGTCCTAAAACTCCACTTTGTAAAAAGCATCTTAAAAACCTAGAGCACTTCTCTAGCTTTTGGCATGGTTTGACCCGCATTTCTAAGATTCGTTAGTACACAATAAAGTAGCTTTGAAGTTTGGTCAAAGATTCTTGCATGATCACTCTGCCAAATCTTCAAAAGATAGATTGCTAAATCTAAAAAGTAGATTTGATGCCATTTAGATAAGTTTTATGTCTCATCCGAGAATGATTCTTTTCTCTGAAATTTTGTATATAAGGAGAAGAGAGGGTCATTCGGAGAGGATTCAGTGGAAGAGTCTTGAGTCAATCAGTAGAGTCTGAAGTTCTCTAAGCTCCCTTCTTTTGAGCTTTGTGTCTTTCTTATAGTTTGCATAAGGGTGTGGTGAGAAGGGAGCAATCAGTGCTTAGAGTCTGTAATACCCAAGCCACTCTAGCTCTTTTAATATAAAATATCAACTTCCGCATTTCATCTCTGAATATTGTGTATTATCTTGTCTCTGTTATATGTTTTACCTGTTTGCCTATTATTGCGATCATCTGGAGTTCTCTGGAATGTCATGCTAAAGTTCACTAAAAAGCTTAGATAAAGTTCACTGAGACGGTTACTTGAAGTTCACTTAGGTCCTGAATAGCGTCTGTAGTAAGTCCCGCAAGGTAGGTGGCCGCTAGGGCAGTTTTGGGAGTTGGGTTGTTTGAAGGTTCATGGTGGTAGCCGTATTGGGTTCACATACGGAGGTTTTCTGGGTTCACATAAAGTGACTTTCTGGGTTCATGCTGAGATCGCAAAGAGAAGCAACTGGCAAAGGTAGAAGCACGAGACAAGTTGATTTTCAAGCTTCATTCTCCGTCGGAGGAAGCCTTTGAGTTTACAAATGTCCATCGACGGAGAATGAAGCTTGAAAATCAACTTGTCTCGCGCTTCTGCCTTTGCCAGCTGCTTCTCTTTGCAATCTCAGCATGAACCCAAAAAGTCACTTTATGTGAACCCAGAAAACCTCCTTATGTGAACCCAATACGGCTACCACCATGAACCTTCAAACAGCCCAACGCCCAAAACTGCCCTAGTGGCCACCTGCCTTGCGGGACTTACTACAGACGCTATTCAGGACCTAAGTGAACTACAAGTAATCGTCTCAGTGAACTTTATCTAAGCTTTCTAGTGAACTTTAGCATGACATTCCAGAGAACTCCAAATGATCGCAATAATAGGCAAACAGGTAAAACATATAACAAAGACAACATAATAGACAATATTCAGAGATGAAATGCGAAAGATGATATTTTATATTAAAAGAGCCAGAGCGGCTTGGGTATTATAGACTCTGAGCACTGATTGCTCCCTTCTCATCACACACTTATGCAAACTATAAGAAAGACACAAAGCTCAAAAGAAGGGAGCTTAGAGAACTTTGGACTCTACTGACTGACTCAAGACACTTCCACCAACTCCTCTCTGAATGACCCTCTCTTCTCCTTATATATAAAATTTCGGAGAAAAGAATCATTCTCGGATGAGACATAAAACTTATCTAAATGGCATCAAATCGACTTTTTAGATTTAGCAATCTATCTTTTGAAGATTTGGCAGAGTGATCATGCAAGAATCTCCGACCAAACTTCAAATCTACTTTATTGTGTACTAACGAATCTTAGAAATGCGGGTCAAACCACACCAAAAGCTAGAGAAGTGCTCTAGGTTTCTAAGATGCTTTTTACAAAGTGGATTTTTAGGACGGTAAACCCAAGGAAACCGACTGACACCACTGTCGGCCAGTAAGACATGAATGGGCCCAGTAGATTATTCCACTGGTTGGTCATGAAAATGATTGAAACGATAAGGATCCCAATGTTGAGTGTAGACTTCTCGGTACATCTAGGGATCTTCATTGCTATCTTCTTCTTGATGTAAGACATATTTGGTTCGGATAACCCAAGGATGCCTTTCATTTATAAAACTTGACATGTACCCATTGTTGGAGATTTGGTTGAGTCGATGAATGTTATTAGAAAGATTTAGTTGATGAAACATCCGTTCAACCTCAAATACATCAGGGTGTATAGCACTTGGATTTAACCCAAACTTCTTCCACCAATCTTCAAGCCATTCTGGTTCAAGATTTGTGTTTGCTCTGAAGTGAGTAGAGAATTTTACTATGCAATAGTAGTATTTGTACCTGTGACTCCACAAACAGATATGATCCCACATAGCCTGATATTGATAATAATTTATTTGGTGAAAGAGACTGGAAGGGTCTTGGTGAGGCCAAGACTATAACGCCCTTATACGGTTTATCACCAGGTAGGAGTGGTCTGGAGTTGCTCGCCATTGTTGAGAGGCTTGGCAGAACCATCTTCTGAATGAAGTTCTTAATCCGTTGAGATCTCCCATTTCTATTAACTTTTCACGGGCAGCAATAGTAGAAGCTTGATGTATCCTCCCTATAACATGTTGGGGTGGTATAACATGAATGCTAGAATTTGAAGAGAATCCGGGCAGACCAAACTCGATTCCTTCTGACCACCTTAATTCCCAGTGTGGGGCCCAATTTTGGGAATAAGTTTCCCAATCTAAATTATCATCAATATGTTCAGTTACTGGCTTATTGTTTAAATCATCTCAGGTGTTAATAATAACCAGACTTTTGGGTTTTTCTGAACAGTATACAATATTTTATTGTTGTTTAGAGATAAAATTAAGTATCTTTGTGATCGGTGGATGTCCTTCTATCCCTGGCATAGTGATGAAATAGGTTGGGTGCCCTTTAGAAGTTTTGGCTGATCCATGCGGTTCAACAGCAGCAAGAAAAGGAGTCCCCAATATACAATCTACAGGCAAATCTGCTAAAAGAAATTTCATTCCTAAAGCATATTGATCAAACCATAAAATGCCTTTGGGAATCTCATAATCAAAATCTGTGGAAATGTTTCCTAGCCCAATAGCAGAGTAATTGCAAGGAAGCCAGTATTTGTAGGGAATCAAATTTTTCTGAAGGAGATTCATATCAAAACCTGTGTCAAGCAAGGCATTTAAGTGAAACATTTCTCCATTTATTTCTAAATTTATTTGCACATGATAGTTCTGAAATATAGTTCTGAAATTTGATCGGCAGAATCTTCATAGCGCTTAGTCCCTGCAACTGTCTTGAGTTTTGGCCATGCTCGGTTGGAATATCCTCTAAGGGAGGAGGAAAAGATGTTACCTGTTCTTTAAGGGCTATAATTTCTTCTCTAGCCCAAGCATCAATTTTATATGAATCCTCAAACTCTTTTCCAAATTTTTGCATTTCTGCTTTTAGTTCAGCGACCTCCCTTTTGAGGGAAAAAACTTATTTTGCCAAGTCAATGAGAGAGGGATGTTGTAACTTGGTTTCTTTATTGTGTTTGATGAAGGATTTGGTATTTCTCTCAAACGAAGCCTCTAGGAATAAAGGCTTAATTCCTTCTTTACAAGAGGGTCCTGGAGTGCTTTGCTTTTCTTTTGTCATAGATTCTAAGAAGGATTTAAGCAAAGAAATTTTCATATCTCCTTCTAGCAAATCTTTTATTTGGGCCAGCATCTAAGCCTCTTGATCTCCGGTACTATGGTACATGCATACTTTCAATTTTCCCCTTTGTTGTCTAGGGCTAGATATAGAATCTGAACCAGAAGTTTCTTCACAAGAACAAAATGTAGGGTTATTACATTTGCATTGATGGTTGAGAAGAATATTTTCATCATCTGAAGTAAATTCAAATTCAAATGTTTCTGTTGATTCAGAACAACAACCTTCCTGTAATAGGTGAACCTCTTCTCTTTTCACAAAAGGATGATGTGGGCATTGATTTGTCAGATGGTCATTGGCTCCACATCTATTGCATTGCATCCTATGTGCTAGTTGTTGTGTTGTTTCAGAGTTAGCTTTTTGATAAGCTTCTTTAGCCCTTTGTTCTGAAACCTTTCCTTTAGATATTCTTGAGTTCTTTCCTTCTGGACAAGAACTTGCTATGTGTCCATTTTTTCCACGGAGCCAGCATTGCACTTGTTGTCTTGCTTGGCTAGAGTGTGTCTTAAGCTTTATATCTTCAGGCTCATAGTAATGGGTCTTTTGCTTATATCTTCCCCTTTTCTTCTCTTTGAATGTTCTAATTTTCTTTCTTCTTCTTTTGGCGAGATCTGTGAGATACAACCCATATTTCTCACAAATGGACTTACTATCAGGAAGATGAGATAATTTGTTGATGGACTTATGGACTTTTATGTTTATACATAGTCCAATGAGAGCTTTAGTAATGAGAGAATAGATTTCTCCCCAAGTATACATTTCATAGGGAATTTGAAGACTTCTTGCATCTTGAGATATTCTACAAATTTGCTTGGGATGGCTACAAGATAGACTTGTTTCCATAAAAGATTTTGGCTATCTTTTACCTCAAATATCTTTTGTGTCCATTCTTTATGGAATTTTTCATATTCTGACATTTTCCTACATTTGACATTCATCAAAATCATTTCATGCTTGTCAGCTAATTCTTCTTCAATCCCGCACCAATGTTTTAGGATTAGAGTGGTTAGGGCTCCTATCATATTATTTTGAGGGTTTCCATTTAGGTGGTAGATAATATCTCCTTGTTCATCCCTCAAAACTTTTGCTTCCATTTTTGTTATCATGATAGGTGAGGAGATAACTTCCCACCATTTGTTGAGTGTCCCTGTGAAGCATTGAATTAGAGACTTGCATGCTTATGTTTCACTTTTCCCTTTCATGCACATGACTTTGTAGGAGACATACATTCTATCATTTGTCGAACCTGTCCAATAGATAAACCATCTATATTCCATTCAGGAAACCAATCTTCTGATAATGTCTGAGTTTCAGGCATTTTTCCTTTTCCTAGGAGGTCAAGCGCAGATGGTCTATTTATATGGTGAGGAATATCCTCATAAGAAGGTCTTTGGACAAAAACTAAGGACAAGTTATTGTCTTGAGAGGAAGAAGAAGGTTCTTCCTTTGGGAAATGAATAGGGAACTTTTTTTCTATAGTTGTTTCTTTGGGATTATATACAGGTGAAACAATAGAGATTGGAGAGTGGGGAAGGATAAAAGATTTGGGAATTGGTTTATCAGGAGCTTTCTCCTTTGGCTTGATTTCCAACGAAGTTTTTCCCATAGTTGAGAAAGCTTCTCCCAATCCTTCCATTAGTTCCTCATGATTTTTTGCAGAATCACTAGACTTTAGCATTATCACATCTTGGGTTTTTTCCACTTGGCTGTGGATGTCTGTGACTCTGTCATTAATCTGATTTACAGATTGAATTATTGTATTTGTAGAGACTTGTAAGTCTCTAATATGCCCTTTTCTGGCATAGTCATTTGTGACAAAGGTATGCGTTGCCATACCTCTAAGAGCAGTGTTTGTCCAGTTTACTTGTTCTATTATGGACTGGACTCTTTTTTCTATACCCGGAAGTTGGGTAGCTTCTTCTGCTAACATTAATGGTATAGCTTTAACTTGTCTGTTATTGTCTTCCAGTATAATACCTTTAAAAGGTGGAAAAGTTGATGTAGATTCTACAGTTTTTCCTTCTAAACTTTTCCATTCATGCCGAGCAGAGATTTATTTCCCTCCTTCCATCCTCTGAACTGTTGGATTTTGAGATTTTCTTTTCCATTCATAAAAAGAAATCAAGAGTTCATTTTCAGAAATATATGTCTGCCAGTCTTTAGATAGACTAGCCTTTTCTTCATCTGAAGTAGAAAGATTAAATTCAAAAGTTTCAAGATGGGTGAACAAATCCCAATTTCACATTTTCTTAATCCATGATTCTTCAATAGTATTCTTTGGGCATCCTGTCATGATTGAATGAAATTTGTGAATTTCATCAATAGATGGTCTTTGCATGGATGTAGGTAAGGGATTGTTGAATCGACAGTCAGGTATGACCTGGTCACATTGCTCTATGAATCCTAGACCATATCTAGGGGTCCCTGGTGGTCTCATTCCTTTATAAATATCTTGAAGCCTGGGATCTAATGTCTCTATGGTAGACATGTAGTGAATCATGAGACAGTTTTGGATTTCAGAAGTTGAAACACTAAGATCTTCAGCATTCAAATTAGTACTGAAAGGAACATATGAATCCATGAAGAAAGAAATAACTATTACTGCATAGGAAAGCAGGGCTTTTAATTCTAGTTCTTCACACCGGAATGAAAGAATGCCGAATAAGCTCCTGGCCGATTGCTCAGGCAATAACTAGTTAAAACCCTGAAAGTCGCAGAAGTGGAAACCTTATCTTTCAAAGGCCCAAGACTTCTGATACGGCTTTCGGAAAGTCGCTATAGTGGAAACCTTGTCTTTCAAAGGCCCGAGACTCTTGATACGGCTTTCAAGAGCTAATTTTTATAAACAATAAATAACAAAGTGAGAAGTTTGTTATCATACCCGGGTCGAAAATGGCTCTAATACCATTTGTATCTTTCGTACAACAGCGAATAGAAGTACGGATGGTGGTAGTAGTTGTCCAACAAGCAGCGGCTGTACGAAATTTTAGTTTGCAAGTTTAACCCACAGTGGCCAAGAATTTGCTCTAATACCAATGTTATAAATAATTCTTGATTATAATTGAACACTGATATTTCTACAGATGTATAATATATAGTGATTGATAAATGATTGATAAAAATGATGATGTTACAATGAGCCTCATGACGGTCTACTTATATGCATTGACTGGTCATGAGGTGAAGGGGTATGTGCCCTTTGACTTTTCATTAAGTTAATTACATTATTATTATTTACTATATTTTAGTTATGTTTATAACAAACTTCCAAAAAAATAGAACCAAATCTTTTGACCTATCTTATCGTATGCAGATGAGCCAAATTGCTAGTTTCGAAAACATTATCCTCCATACCATTGAATCAATGAACCACTATAAGCATGCATGGTACCAGTATATAAAGTATCAATTTGGTTCCCTCCTCAAGACCAAGTTTAGGTAAAGTTTGACCAAGTAAGCACCCCAAAAAGCATGTCCTAACAAATTAGGGACACTTGGGGACCTAAGGAAAGCTCCACAAATAACCAAGCCCCAAATAGCTCACGAGGCTCAAGAGCCTCAAGAGAGATCTATAGTAGCAAAAGAGTGACCCAAATGGGTTGGAAAAAACACCTACCATAGCCAATCATGTAACCAAGGTGGACAAAGTTGGAAGGGGAGCCTTACCATCATCAAAATATAAAGCCACAATCATGCATCTAATACATCTAGACCATAGTAAAAGACTGAACTGGAAGTACTTCATCACATTGTGAGCCATCATTATAATGGACAGGACCTTAGTATCATCCTACTGTGGATCATGTATGCCTAATGCACCGTAAAATACCCGATTCATCCATATTTGAAGGGATAAGTGCATGGTTAGTATGTATAGCAAAAACCATACACTACACCAAGCAACAAGACTTGCTTTCTCAAAGCTATATAATGGATTTTTGATAACCAAGATGTTCTTTGTAAGGCACATCTTTCAATGCTTTCTCAAATAAATTGAATCAAGGAAGAGTATTCCTTTATAGCCGATATTTGCATCTCCCATAGTCTTCATACTCATTTTACTCTTTCCAATTTTTTCCACGAATTGCATATTATTATTTGAGGTGAGTCTAATAAGTGTCCCATATTTAAAGTGTCTTGTAAGTATTGACGAATAAGAGAAACAGTCCATGGCTAAGGGTATCAAAAACCTTGTGTTCTTTTGCTTTGGCATGCCTTACTTCCAAATCACTCTCAGAAACTCCTCCCACCCTCTTTAGCATTCAGAAGTGGCAAAGTAAATAGGTACCTTAAAATGTTATGATAAAGTGTTTAACAAACTTCATATCCATCAAGTAGTAGTCACCTCGTGTTTAGGGCATGTGCACTACAATGAACCCTAGATCACCAATTGGGTATTTACATTCATTGTCCTCAACATTTTGGACTCATGGCAAAAGACATGTTCACATTGTGTAACCGCTCCACCTTTGACTTCCAAAGCATGCATAAGTGCAAATTGTTTACTCTTTATGAAGATCTGATAACTTCAAAATGGGTGTCCAAGTTAACGATCGTTTCAATTCCTGGAAACTTGCTCTGCACATGGTCATCCATTCAAACTTCTTGTTCTTCCCTTGGAAAGAGCTCATAGGATGAGTGATTTGGTAACAATTTTCCATAAATTGTCCATAATACCGTACAACCTCAATGAATGCTCTCACTTCAGAGACATTCTAAGGATTCGATAAATCAGCGATGAATTGAAATTCCTGTAGATCTACAAAAATCCCTTCTTCCAAAATGATATGCCAGAGATACTAGACCCTCTGATAGAGCTCCAATTCAATCATTTTGGCACCACAGTTGGTGTCCCTGAATCTCTTGTAACACTAGCTACGAGTGCAAACCTAGAACCATAAAAATTCAAACATGCACAACAATGCCCTTCCTATGGATAGAAGAGTAGCTAAAACGTCTTCGTTAGCTTGTTCTCCTTTTTTAATTTCTAGTAACATTCATTCACTCTAGAAAGTTTTTCTTAATAAAAAAATTCGCTTTATCCTAATTATTCTACAATAAATCCACTAGAAATTTGATGGCATCATCTTTTTATTGAAAAAAACGTTTTTAATTCCAAGTAGCAAAAAGATCATCTATCTGTGATGCATTGCCTCTATCAAACCATAACGGGCAAATGAAAATAATTTGCCTCGTGAATGTGAATGGTAGCACATTGTTTAAATGCATAGCTTTCAATAAATGTTCCTAATTATTCTATGGTAAATCCATTAGAAAACTGATGCCATCATCTTTTTATTGGAAAAAAAAAAATTGATTCCGTTAGTAGCAAAAGGATCATCTATCTGTGATGCATTGCCTCTATCAAACCAGAATAGGCAAGGCGCTCATGAATGTGAATGGTAGCACATTGTTTAAATGCATAGCTTTCAATAAATGTTCCAGATAGTCCATAAATTAAGGGCTTACAACATCCCATATTTAAAATATAGGCACAAAGATATAACAAATGTCACATGTATGGCTCTGAATGTTTTTTACAGGACTACTGATATATTCACACATAGACAGGTGTACACATAATCAGTAGTAAAATGCTAAGCAGGGCCTTAAATTGAGAAGTAGCAATATGGATATTCCTAAGTTAATTTAAATATACTTTGATATCAATACCATTATCTATGAGAGATTGGACCACAGCTCTTATTTTTCCTTCAAATTTGTCTCTTTCTCTGGGAGTATATACTGCAGTGTATACATCAGCCTCTCTTGATCGCTCAGCTAAGATTCGACCAATTGCCAAACAGGCAGGAATATCTGACTTAGACCTCAATGCAGCTTTTATATCTTTAGAATTTGTACCTGCAACTGCCACCTGCTTGCTTGTGACTCTGTGTGTAATAGATGCACTAACAAAGCGCTTTGATATGAAGACATCCAGCGTAAAGGGCTGCATATAGGCAATAGTTCGTTGCTTAAATGATACATGCTTATGTGGGTTTTTTGATTTTTTCTCCTTCATATATGTGTATGGTTTACTGTTGTCGTCGTCCACAAAATCCTCCACACCAAAAAAACTTCTAGGTCCACATAATTCCTGTGAAATCAAGCAAAGACTTAATGTCATCCCGCTATCACAAGTAGAAGTTCAAAGACTAAATACTCTCATAAAAGTCAAAGGTTTCATAATTTTATACAACTTCAATGCTTGATGCAAAGTGAAAGAAGTTTTAGCCCGATTGACAAGAAGGAAGATATAAACTCTACACTGCTTGTACAATCAAATTTGATGATCCTTCTTAACCATTGAGCTGTTACATTAAAAAAATCAACAATCTAGAGCTTTATCATGCATAAACATCTTGCAGACTCGTTGTGGAGAAATGATTTCTAATGACTTATATGCCGCCCAGCTTGTTCTTCACGTGAAAATGCTTCTGAAACTACTTTTTCTTGATTGATGCTAATAAGGGGGGAAAAGTTGAACAGATAGCTTTTTAGTATGAAAATATAGCAAAATAAAATACAAAATATTCCTTTGATTTTGAGTCTTGACCATGTCAGACTAAGGGATGTAACTCCACAATTATTAGGTGTCCATATTCCCTTCATGGCACGAGAAGCCCGCAACAGTCCTATGTATAATACATTACAATCCCAGTAAGGGCATGCTCTAAATCGTCTTAATCTTATAAGCAGACAGTACAATCCCGGTGGCCTAGGGCATGCTCCAATAAGTCTTATATTGCAAGCTAAGGAACAGTATAAGCCCATTAACTAAGCTTTGACTGCCCTGTCAGATAGGGAAAGCCCTACTGATGCAGACATACATCCTACACTGATGAACTCTGGGAATATTGTCATGCATTCAAATGTGTAAATTTGTGGTTGAAAGGATATTTTTTTATAAGGAAAAACAATTGAAAACTAAACAAATATACAAACAAGCGATGCAAAGTAAATTGGTTTTGTCATTTATGGTTATCTACTTATCTCCCAATTGAACATGACATGCAAAGAAACTTTAAAGCTTCTCTATACACATCTTGTACCTACTTGCTATCATGAAAAACAAGCAGGGGCAGAATTATTCCAGAAACTCGTAACTGCATGACACTGCTGACTAGGAAATTTGACTAATAAGCTTTTCTTCTTATCGTAATGTTAACATTTGTTTGCCAATTTCAACATAGGTTTTTTTAGGGCCACAGTGAATGGCATGCCTACCCAAAAGTTCATCTTATTTAGATAGAGGCCTACTATGTGTGCACATGAAATATGCATACACACCTCTACATGATTGCACAGTGCACATAGAAATGGCTACTCGGAATATGGATAACATACATAGGCATATACATAAATGTCCATATATGCATATTTGTGTGCACATGTGAAAGACACTGCCCTCTTAATCTTAGTGCAAAATGATGGATACAGTCAAGATGGAATGTTACATTCCTTTTTGTGAAGTTTGTGAGATGTTTTTTGTGCTGTTCTCCAGCAATTGCTTAACGAGTTTTGTCAACTGACCTGAAAGAAGGCATCAAGAGGAAAAAAAAGTTGGGGAAATAGTGTTAATTCCGCTTCCTATCATTGGTCGTCAGGTCAACAAGATCCCTGACTGATAAATGCGCTGGTGAAGAATTGAGCATCACCAAATCCATTTTTCAATATTGTATTTAGTTAACTAGTCATATCCTATTTGACTTGAGATAGTTTGTAGAGAACTCAGAAAACTAAGGTATTGTGCCAGACGTGTCAATCTAGATACATGTGTGGATCAGTGTTATCGGAACCATTTGGAACCGGCCAGTCCGACCGGTTTTGGGGCAAAACTGGTTCAAATTGCCCTCCCGAAACGTTTTTGGCCGGTTCAGTACCGAACCAGCCGGTTCCATACAGTGCGTCATGGACCCATGGAATTCAATTTTTTTTTAAATAACAATTGTTTAATAGAAGGGGAAGGGAGGCCTATTACTTAACCCTAAGATTCTGGAGAGTCAATGACAACGAAGACCTTTCTTGGATGGACTTGGACCCACTTCCACAGCCAGAGGAACGAATACCTTAAAAGCCAGGGGAATCAAGCCGGAATCCCACTATAGGGTCTATTCATATTGAGGATGAGGATTCTGATGATTAGTAGTATCTAGTATCATACTATAATTATTTTTGGACTCTAGAGGCCATTTAGAGCCTATTTGTTGATGTATTTTTGTTCAGATATGTATTGCACTCGGTGCTATTTTGGTTATATGCACTCTTACTTGCTATATAAAAGAGAAACTTTGCATATTTGTGTATAAATGGTTTGGATTCATATGGATGCACATGAATATATATGTTTTTTTTCAAAATTTGAATATTTTATGTAGTTTTTGGTCAACAGGTTTTTTTGTCCGGTTTTTTCCCGGTTCCAGTCCGGTTCACATTTTTGGGGTTGATCAGTTTGGTCATCAGTCCAGTTCTGATAACTATGGTGTGGATAGTTATAACAACTATCCACATATGGATAGTTATAACAACTATAGGCTTGTCGCACACCAAATTCCCAAAAGAATTTCAAAGTACAATTTGAGTGACCTAATTCATTAGGAATTACTCCAAGCTACCCACATTGTTGGTTAAGAGCAATGTTGTAAATCTCGTCTCGGGGAAAGTATCGGCGAGGATTTGGAATGTAACTTCTCGGTGACATTGGCGGAAAATATCGGAATATCTCAGAAAATCTCGGATATATCGGGCAGAGGTTTAACTCAGCGATATATCCGATAAATTCAATATATCGCCGAGATTTACAACACTGGTTAAGAGTTCTTGGGAGACCCTAAAATGCTACCATTTGCTCCCACTTGTCAAGTACAGGAGTTATGTAGTGGTTTATGTAAACCTTGGAAAATAGAAAAATAAATCAAGAAGAGCTCAATAAATGCGGTGCGTGTTTTAGAAAAAAAATGGTTTGCACATTTACAATTTCTGAAGGTTGGTCAAAATCTAGAGAACTGGCAAAAACTAGCCTTCAAATTTTTCCCCGTTTGCCACGAGCTCAATTCTTTGGGAATCATACAAAAAGTAGGATATAATGTCATAGACTGGTATACAAGAAAACACTGAAACTAGTAGCATACAACAGCTCAAGGTTTATATCAATTCCTCTTTTTGTCTATGTATGTATGATTTCAATTTGGACTAACTACATCACTATTCTTTCCTTCACTGAGAATCCATGGTAGTCTAGAGAAACCTAGGAAAAAGTGATATGGTCATTTTGTGTACTTTCATAGGACTTTTATCTCCATTGACCACTTTGAAGTTTACTGTCTCAAAAGATAATTAAATCAAAACTAAAATTTAGTTCCAAATTTTGTAAGTTTGGCACCACATCAAATCACAAAAAAGATACAAACCTTTCCACTGTGGATCTCCCTTGCAAGTACAGAAAAGACATCTAAATGACTTCTGCTTAATGTATGCTCCCCTTTATTCCATATATCTCTGAGTAACAGCTTGAACATTTTACACGACAGTAAACCTTGACAGCAAAGTCGTTTTTCTCTTAAGCTCTGAGCCTCAACATATCATTGTAGACACACCTGAAAACATGCTAATCAGTGTTCATAAGGATTTCTAATCAATGCTAAGTAACAAGCATATAATGACACAATTTTGCTTAACCCAACTGACTTACGCATGGACATTGTGGTTCTAAGCTACTTATTAGTCATAAATTTCTACCCTTAAAATCACAATACCAATGAAACAAGCAACTCAGAAAATAAATAAAAGAAGAACCCCTCAGAAACAAAAGGTTGGACGGGGAGGGCAACAACCAGAATGTCTGGAAACAAATTAAACTGTATCACACAACTAATCTTACCAAACATATAGGAGATTCATGGATGGTAAGCTACATAAAGAAATGTCAACAGAGAGTTATAGCCTACTTATTAGTCATAAACTTATACCATTAAAATCACAATATTAATGAAACAAGCAACTCAGAAAATAAATAAAAAGAAGAACCCCTCAGAAACAAAATGTTGGACAGAGAGGGCAGACACCAGAAAGTCTGGAAACCAATTAAACTGTATCACACAACCAATCTTACCAAACATATAGGAGATTCATGAATGTTAAGCTACATAAAGAAATGTCAACAAAGAGAAAACAATACCATAATGTCAAACATCTGAGTTCCCCCCTTTTTGAATAATACATCGCAGAACTAGCACCTGTTTTGGGGCGCTACCCCTCATCAGTGGCCAGACAGTGCTGCACGTCCTGTGTGTCACTGCAAAGGGCCTAAGAAAAACATCTTAAGTTACGGCTGCTACAGCCACCCGGTGCAGGTACCCTTTCGGGTCCCCTTTTTGAATAATGCATCGCAGAACTCACGCCTGTTTTGGGGCGCTACCCCTGTTGGATATATTGAACAACAGTATTAGGAACTACAAGTATTAAGAACTATCTTCTGCTTGCAAGTGTTATGTGCCTGTTACCACCCAAAGTGTATTGGCATTTTTTTAAAGAAACTTGGTTGTTCCTTGGTCAAGCCAGCAGATCATGGACTGTTAAAAATAAAAGGCAGTACCTTTAGAGCCTTCAAATTAGATGACAAGCAATAGGGATGTTACTTGGTGGAGCTGCCATTAGAGAGACAGATTTATCACTAGATTTCAGATCTGAAAATTAAAAAGGGGCTGTTTTCACCAGCATATGAGGGCACACAGGTTGGATGCATTATCCAAGTAGCACGAGAGTGGATGCCCAAGTGCTGATCTACTGATTATTATTAGGTTGAGGAAAAGTTTTCTGCATTTGTCACAATAGTATATGCTGCTAGGATGCTGCCTTGATGGATCAAAGCCTGCTGCTATGCTTGGAAGTAAGGCTGCTGATACATTGGATGAAGAACACAGCTATGGTGGTGAAGCTAAGAAAATAAGCCTAACCCAGATTTTTATCCTTGCTGTTCTGAGGCTAATTCCGAGTGTACTTGAGCCTATTTTTGAGAGGTGCTCATTCCTTCATTGTGATATACCCACTCTTTGTCATAGACGGTGACAAGGATACCTTTTTCAGCATATCATTCAAAATCTGTTTGCCGCTGTTTATTTGCAGCTCAACGTATTTTTGTCTGACAGTACCCCAGAAGCAGTTTAGACAATAGTACTCTGTTTGCTTACCTGTAGCTAATGTGGCTCAATCAGATCATATTAAATCTACTAATAATCTTCATGTTATCTGAATTGAGCTCTGAAGTGGTGGCTATATCAGCACAGATAGAAGTTGAATTAACTAAGCTCCGGGATAGAAAGAGAATTGAACACCCAAGTGCATGGATGATACTTGCAGGAGTAGAGCACCCCAAGCAGCTTGATTTTCATTATAATGAGAAGTATGTAATATTCCCAATAAAATATTAGCTATAAATCAGCTTAATTTCTTAGGGGAATTTCGTCAAACACTTAAACTGTTTGACCAAGTGCTCTCAACCAATAGCTTCTCATTTGCTGCACCAATTTAAGTGAAGTTTCTGAATGGTGTGGATATGTTGGGAGTGTCAATTGAATGTGTTTCTCACTCCTTATAACTCCCATATAGTCTGCTGTTATGTTTAAGGGAGTGCTGGTATATTTATTGGCAGGGTATCCCATTGAAGCATTTTGTCAAACACATTGCAAGCAGACTGCTGTAGCTTGTATTTTGAGTATAATGCTGATGTATTTAATGTTTTGAACAGCATATAATAGCATATAAAACAAAGGGAAATCACAAGGAATGAGTGCTAAGAATTAACAACAAAAATACCTCTCAAATGCCTCGACTTATTTGTAATATAGGAGGATAAATGCCCAGGTAAAACCCAGGACTGTTTACACTGAGTTGCAGCTGATTTCAATGGCTGATATAACTCGAATAGACAAATATAGGCACCAATAATCAACCACTAAGAGTTCCCACGAACTGGCTGTCCAACTGACGAAGATTGCATTGAAATCATGGCTTCCAATGATAAAGAAATCACCCTTGACTGTGCATACGTCCTGCTGTAACTCCTATGCCAAATCTGCAGCTATTACTTAATGGATTCGACCTCCCAATGATGGCATGACTTCATAAAACGTTTGGAAACTCCCTTGTCTTGACCAGCACTTCGTTCCAACAATAAAACGGTGTCTCTCTAATCCCTAGTGCGCCCCTCAAGAGGAAATTCGCCCAGCTCTCCAATTGAATTGAGTATGGATTGGATCCATTGAGAAAGGACAAGGAAAAGTCACCCTTGATGTGCCCAACAACTCTATGATGAGATATCTCCCAGATCTCTTTCAAGGAAACCAAATCGAACCACTTCTTCCCAAGTAATGCACCCTGCCCTGCATAAAACCCTCACTGGTGCACCCCTTGCCAAAATTGATGGTTGAAGTAACTCTGAACTGAATAGAAATTGATGTAGAATGGTGAGGGAGGAATCCTTCTTCTACGTGACCAAGCTTGGACCAGGTTGGGTGGAATCTTTTACCACCGAGCTAATCTCTAGGGTTTGTTCAGTCAAAACCCTCAAAACCCCCAAGTGCATGGGCTCTCTAGCAAGAAGCCAAACATCAAAATGATAAACAACATGATGAGAGAATAGAGG
>ML824302.1:67976-80863 GCA_009831015.1 Picea engelmannii | reverse complement strand
CTATCTGATTCAAAGTGTTATTTCTGTTGCTATTTCGTATATCATTTCTGTGTATTGTGAAGATTATGCTGGATATTTTACTGTTATTCTGTCATTTCTAGCATTTCGTTTCTGTTCTGCATATTTTATATATCTGGTATGTTGCAATCTCGGTCCTTGGGTAAAGCCTGACCCTCCTCTATTAAAAGTTTCTTAGCATTAATTCCCCAAAATAAAATCTCCTCCTCCTTTGAAGATTTCCAACTGATTTCTTGTTCCAATATCATATATAAATTCATTACAAAGACAACTGCCACACGTCTCAAACCTATATTTAATGGGTTCATATCTGAAGAGCAATTTGGGTTCTTAGATGGCCATCTTGGACACATCGGTGTCTTTTGAGGGGGGGAAGATTTATATTGATCAATTCAATTCTGAATAGTATTCTGGTCTACTGGGACACAATTGTAAAATTCCAAAAAGGAATCCTAAACAGGTTGTGAAAAGTGTGTTTCCAATTTCTTTGGAGAGGTAGTAAAGATACAGGTGGCTCATACCTAGTGAAATGGAAGATAATAGCTCATATGAAGGAGATTGGAGGTTAGGGGATAAAAACTTTAGTCTTGTTCACCAAAATATTAGTTGCCAAAATCCTATGGATATTGATCCATAAAAAATCTCTTTGGAGGAATGTAATTTCTTCCAAATACTTTGATGCAAAAAAATTGGAAGAGTGGATTAGAAATCCGAGAAAAATAAGGTTCTCGGGGTATATCGGCTGGAGTACATTAATGGAAGCGTATCAACTAATTGGTGTTTGGAACATTTCTTAAGATAGAAAATGGGAGAAAGGTACGGTTAGGAGAAGACCCCTGGATTGATGGAGGGGGAACTTTTAAATTTTTAGATATCTTGATAGAAGAGCTTCATTTAAGAGGATTATTTACTCTAAGGGACACAATTCTAGTCGGTGTGGATGGGTTTGGACATAGCATGTGGAAGGATGAGGCATTTCTGGAGCTAGCAAAGAACCACAAGGAAGAATGGTGATCCTATTATATAATTATCTCGGACAACTTCATCAAGCTGCAAGATGACGAATTAGACGTTCTATCTCAGGATAAGAATGAGAATTCCAAAATACACAGTGTTAAGCTCGGTTATCAAGTGTTGGATTTGAATGAATTCGATGGTATTTTGTAGAATTGGTTGAAGCCCATTTGGAAGACCAACTCTTCAATTAAATTAAAAATTCTTATTGGTTGGAAATTGAAAACAAAGTATTAACCTAGGATAACGGGTTGAAAGAGGGTTGGATCAGGCTAGGACAGTGTGCCTTATGTCAATTTTGTGACGAATCGGTTCGACACTTGTTCATCATATGCCCTTATATTCAAAAATTTTGGCACTTAGTTTGCGTCAAATTGAAAATTGGTAATGTGGAACTAGAAGGAGAATTAAAATACTGGATTGTTGAATGGCTTACAGGTACCCATGATAAAACAAATTCAGATCTATGCCTTTTTTTTTCGTATAATTTGTTTGGTGGGTGTGAAATTACTTCATCCTTAAAAACAAATACATCCTGGAGGAAGTCACTGGTGTTCTGATTTGTAAAATCTCTCGTGAGAATATGCACAAAGAAAAAGCGTCAAAGATCAAGTTATTAGCATCCCCATAGATAAACAAAGAGATTCCATGGAGCTTCTTCGATGGGGAAAACCAGGGCCACCCTACGAGGTGTGGAGCCAAAGTGATCTTATTTATCTTTGATTTCTATTATTATAAGATACTCTATGCTAGGAAAATGTTCCAATACTAAATTGGAGTTAGCGACTCTCTAGGCCTTATTATTCATGGTGAACTCTCTTAATTTTCGAAAGAATCAAATCTATGGTGATTCCAAAATAGTAGTTGATTGGGCCAATGAGAAAGGTGATATTCATGTTGCTTGTGTAGCTGGAAGAAAAACACAGGTATGAGAGTTTATGAAAGAGTTGGACTAGTATTCTTGCAGACATGTCTACCGAGAGTTAAATATGGAAGTTGATAATCTTTCAAAAGAATCCTTTGAGCTTCAGGATGCAACCTTTTGTTTTCAAGAATATTTTGAGGGAAGAAAAATGTAAGGCATGACATTTTATCTATAGTGCAAGAAAGAAGATAAATATGAACATGTGATGAAATTTGAAAACCAATGATAAGTAAAAACAGCAATGACAAGAACAATCACATGCACGAGCTGTCATGTAAAGCAAAAAATATTTTTTGATAGTAAGTATAGAGTTGTATTAGAAAGTGGAAAGGAAAGTACATAATGGAAATTTGAACAGAGAAGTTAATTTAGTCTAAGAAAGACAAGAATATGTATATTTCAATTTTTGGAAATATAATTTTTTTTTCTTACTGAATATATATATATATATATATATTATAATGTGGAAAAATATATAAAATTATCCTTCACACAATTCTTTTAAATCTTTTTTTTTAATTTTAAAAAAAAGTTGTTTCAATTTTTGTTTTAATTATGTCCATGAATTTTCACACAACACATGGAAACTAAACCCTCCTTAAAAAGAAAACTCCCTATGAATTATAATTATATTATTTAATCTTTCTTTATATATATAAATTTTCATAAAATTTTATTTATAGGTATGATTTAATTTATTTTCTTTGTATATAAATTTATTTTAATATTAGTTGACACACCTATTGGGCCCTTCATTTTTGGATAACGAGTTGCACAAGATACAGAAGAAGCAGGACATCAGAGAAAGGAGAAGCAACAGAAATCAGTTGCGAAAAGGACAACGCAACACCAACAAAGAAAAAACAGTAGCAACAGAACAAGAAAGCGTGCAAGCCAAAGACAGAAGACACGACTTAGCTTATATAGGGATGGATATGATTGTAATAGGGTTGTTTGTTGTTGGATTGTGATTGTAAAGGGTTGGTTGTTGTTGGATTGTGATTGCAAAAGGGTCTGGTTCAATTCTTCCCTTGATATTAGGTTGATGTAATAGTTCTTGTTTACTGCTGAGAAGTTGGATTTTGAGTCTTTAATGTAATCTATACACCATTTGGGGAGTTAGATCTCTGTAACATGAGTTCAGAGCCAGGAGTCTGTAACATAGCACTACTGTGTATCTCTGATATTGTAATTGAGAAAGACATGAAGATAATATATGAAGAAGGATCCAAAATTTCAAAATATGTTGTGTCTTTCTGTGTTTATATTTATGCATTGTATCTTTGCAATACTTCTTTATGGTTCATAAGTTCCTCATGATGTCTCTTTGTTCGAATGCTTTTCTACAACATAAGTAGTTTTAGTTCTTGCACATATGAGTTCAGATTTGTTCTGTAGCTAGATGTCTTGCGCAAGATCAGGATTAATCTTGAATGTTCTGTGAACCCACCTAACTATTATCCTTTCCCTTCCCCATCAATTTTTATTAGCAACGCTTCAGGTGAGACTTCTTCTCTTCGGAGGAGATGAAAATGCTAGCTCTCTAGACTACTCGATACCTTTTGTTGGTAAGTTGAGAAGGACCCTGGTTTGATCAAACTTGCACCAACAAAATGGTTATGTTTTCGAGACCAGAGTTAAAAGGGAACCTGTAGGGAGGATGCTTCCGCAGATTCAAAAATCTAATATTGACCAATGGTGGGAAATAAATTGTGACACCTTCATATGGAAAGAGGCGGAGTTGAGGGGAAAACTTGTGGAAGATACTCAGGAGGCAGTATTTTACTCAGAAAGATCGAGCGACTAGTACGAAATATTATGGGTTAAGTTCCTGGAATAAATTTTCCACTAGATAAATAGGCTCCAATAAGCTTCAGAGTTCCAAGAATGAGTCAAGAGGACATGTACTTGGGACACATAAAATATTGCAGCACTTCATCGGCTAGATTGTCCAATCACGTGAGCGATTGATTTCTAGGTCAATACCACATTAGAAGGATACATTATTGAGTTTGCAGATGAGAATCACCAATATTTTTCACGAGCAGAGGCGAATTTCAAGAAAGATGCAAGGGGAAGATTGTTGAGAGAAATCCCCTTGTAGATTAAATTTTTCTTTATGGAAGAGGGGATGTTGACTATGTCCCCAATTGTGATGGCAACGTAAACATCCTTTCTTGGGGTAGGGCAAGGTTGGGGTAGAGTCATGGCCTGAGAGAGACGAAGGGTTATTTGATAAGTGGGGAAAACAACAAGAAATGGACTTAAGAGATGAGCAAGCCTTGAAAAGAGCCTCCATAGTTGAGAAGTGGTGGCGTGGAAAGATAAAAAAAGCAACAAGATAATCCAAGAAGTTGCGGAAAGAAGTCGGAATAGGAGAAGTAGAGGAAATATAGATGGAAGAGTTGTGGAAGATGAGAAGACAGGAAAGACTGGCCAGCCAAAGATTAAGTGAGAGATAAGCGCAGAGAGAAAAAATTCCACGAGAGGGTGGAAAAGAAGGAGAAGGTGTAGAAGAAAGAGAGGAGGAATCCGACATGGATCTTGAAGAGGAAAGAGAAGATTCATCCCCGATGACAGGAAATATCGAGAATTTGGATGAAGATACTACTCCAGAGGAAGAAAACAAGACCCCCCAGATCAAAGAAAACTGCCCCGAAGAAAGTGATGATATCCCTGAATCGCCCATATCCCAAGTGTCTTCTATACAAGTGGTAAGCTCCATACTACCCTCTTATGCTAATTTTGTTCCAATACAATTAGTTAGTCAGTCACAGTCAGGAAGTGTGAGTACATGGAGGATATTGGGATCCCTTGGTAGGTCGCAAGTAGGACCGTTAGGTTTCATTTTGATAAGAGCACCAAAATCAGCAATGGTTAGTCATGCAGGAGGGTCAATTTCTTGATACCCATAATTCTAGGGTAATGGAGATGAATATGTGGAGCAACACTGGTTCTTGTGCGAAGTAATATGGAGATCCAGAAGGACTCTGAATGCAAATAAGTTGGTTGCGTTCCAGAATACCTTGATAGGTCACGCTCTCAAGTGGTACATGAAGATAACTAAGCCAGGAGTGCCAGGAATGCAATTTCAAGTGTTCACACTTGGCCAGGTATGGACAAGGTTCATAGCGGAGTTTAACTACCTCAGTCAGAACAACAAGCTTTGTTTGAGTTGCACGAGATCCAACAAAGAGAAGGTGAATCAGCCTGGGAATACAACCAGAAGTTTAAAGATGTGATAGGGAGGTTAGCTTATCCAATCCATGAGGAACATCAAAGATAATGGTACATTCAGGGATTGCTACCTCGGACACGGATTCCGCTAACGCGACAATGGATAGACACTTTGACAGATGCCTTGGAACAATCGATGAAGATTGAATCCATGGAGGGATATCCTGGGAGCCTGAGAGTGAACAAACTCCCATTAGATGTGAATTTGGTGCAACTACAAGGGAAAATATCAATTCTTACAGAAAAGATTCAAGAACTGATGATACCTAGACCAAGACGACTTCAAGTCTGGTGCACCGGACGTTATACAGAAGGACATATAGTGAACGAATGTCCATGAATGAGGGGAATGGGACCTCCTCATAATCCAATGAGACCCTCACCAGGACCCACGGGAGGAGTTTCACAAGTGTTTTTGAATTTACCATTCCATAACCCCACCCCATACCATGCTTTTCCAGGGAGCCAAGCAGCACCAGCAGTCGAGTATTGTGATATTTTCTGAATCCATGGGCATGGGCCAAGACAATGCCCCATTATGCATAAATATTCGACTGTACCAAATACAATACATTGTGAGTTCTATGCATCTACCACACATACTACAAATCAATGTATATCATTGGATGCACATGCAGATAGATTGGACTGAACAACATTTAGGGTGAATGAAAACCCTCAGGGACCGAGAAGAGGTCAAGGAGGTGGAGCTGGAGGAGATTTCAGAGGAGGAAGAACTGGGGGAAGAGTGTCAAGTAGATGTTATAACTGTGATGAGAAAGGCCATATGGCTAGAGAATGTCCTCATCTGAGGCAACCATGGTGATCCCACTACAAAACCAATGGATACGCAATTGAATATTGCCTAGAACTAATTGCAAAATGGGAATATCGGGTACGTCAACGACGAACTAACCTCATCAGTTCAGAAATCAAGAGATTTAGTAAAGGAAAATTACCCAACCTCAATATCGTTACTCAAGGAGGAGCAAAGACAGGAGTCGATGCTAATAATCTACCTCAGATACAGAAAGAAACGCCTAAAGAAGACAAGTATGACCCTCTAAAACATAAGTTGTTATTTAAAAATGCCATAGAATTATTTCAGAATATCCCTAGCCCTGAGATGCAAGAGAAACCCTCACATCCTATTGTTTACACTGAGGTTGCGCAAGTCCATGCTTCACCCCCTACACCTAGAAACCCTGTAGTCACACCGAGACAACTTGAGCAACCTCAAAATGTAGTCAGCCTTTGGTTTCAATTATTCTCTGATATTCTCGGGAGTGACCAATTAACAAAAAAGTTGTGCAATGCGCTATACCTAGTTCTAGGGAATGAAGAACCCACAGAAGCATGAATAAGGACCAATATTCTTGAGAATATGACTTGGAGGGTGCATAGAAGGAAAGTACAAACTGGAAGAGAATTCAAACTAGTATCCCAGTTAGACGAATTTGAGATTAAAGATGTCATGTTGGATCTAGGATCCGATGTGAACATTCTACCTAAAAATACTTGGGAAGCCTTAGGAAAACCCCTGTTGACATATTCCCCAATCGAGCTAAGGATGGCCAAACAATATTGTGTTTTCCCCATAGGAAGACTAGAGAATGTGGAAATAGATGTTGCAGGAGTGAAGACAATAGCTAACTTTGAGGTGATTGAGATCATGGGGGATAAGGACCCTTACCCTGCACTACTTGGGGTTGATTGGGCCTATGCCAACTATGCAGTGACTGACCTAAAGAAAGATACCATGGCATTTGAGGCAGATGGAATCAAGGTAGTTCAACCCTTGGATCCATATGTAGGGCCCAGATATACAGATCCAACAAACAATAATATGGAGGGAGAAGACTTGGATCAATTGTACACTGTAAAAGAAGGAACAAGAGACAATTACATAAATCCTACTCCTGATGGATCAGTAAGTTGGAGGAGTATACAGTCAGTGGACGAAGATTCAGAACTCCCATTTGACAGTTGACAAAAAGGCTCATACGAAAGATTCTCAAGGAGATGCGCAACTTTCAGAGCAACTAGATGGGTTGGGACCGAGGTCAAAGAACACCTAGTATATGATGGTACCTTGGTACTCGATAGTTTTCTGCTCAGCATGGAAGAAAAGGTAGCAGAAGATCAAAGGATATCAGTACTAGATTTAGCCCTCCAGGACACCCATACTAAATGGTGGGCCAATCATAAGGTCTTAATCAGAAATTGGGACGATGTGAAGCGAGCTATCAAGTATAGGTTTTGGAATAAGGAGCAACTGGAATCAGATATACAGATGGATTTCCAAGTAGCGCAACTATTCAACAAAGAATGTGATCCTAGAGAACATATTGAACAGTGTGTGACACAATGGCAAGTTGCAGAAATACCCTCTCGCTTCTGGGTTCAGGTATTTCGCCACTCACTAGGTCAAATATCGAAATATTGGTTCATACATGAAAAAACCATAAGACATACCAACAACTGACAAATGTTGGTAGATCACTTTTGCAAGGACTTCTCGTTTACAAGTAAGTACCCTGAGCTTGAATTATTCCTACAGACAATTAAAGAATTTCTCTTTACAGAAAATAGTAATCAGAAATCAAAGCTAGTATTATGTGCAAAAAATAGCCGAGAACTTCAGACTAATCTTCACCTAACCTTATACAAGAAGCCTATAGAATGCTATAATATTAGCGGGGATTCAAAAATCCCAGATGATTTAGAGGAATTGAGAAACCTAGCCATTAAAGAGATAGAAGGGAACAAAGAAATCCAGAATATCTTACCCAACCAGAATGATAGTTCCTATAATCACCCATTAAAGTTGTGCAAAGTGAATATAGGGACCACAGAGAAAACTAATATAGCTATGGTGGGAGATTACTGGGAAGAGAAAACTAGTCAAGAAATACATAGTTTGTTGAGGGAATATGAGGATTTGTTCCCAAATACCTTTTCAAAATTAAAGGGGATCAAAGGAGTTATGGGAGAAATGAAAATCAAATTAAAATTAGGATCAAAGCCTGTGAGGCATAGACCGTACCACCTTAACCCTAGAGTAAAACAAAATTTTAAGAAGGAGTTAGACAAGTTGCTAGAATCTGGACTTATTTTTGCAGTGGAAGAAGTAGAATGGGTCAGCCCAATAGTCATTTAGAGCAAGAAAGGCATAGAGGATATCAGGGTCTATGTAGACTATAGAAACCTTAACTCTTCCTGTGTGCATGACCATTTCCCAACACCTTTTACTAATGGCGTGATAGAATAGGTTGCGGGGAAAGAAGCGTACTCATTCATAGATGGATTTTCAGGCTACCACCAAGTAAGGATTGCCGAAGAGGACAAAAATAAGACCACATTCATAACATAATGAGGGTCTTTTGCATACAATCTGATGCCATTTGGCTTAAAGAACGCCCCTGTAGTTTTCTCTAGGATTGTAATAGCATCTTTTAGAGAGTTCATTCACAAGTTTATAGAAGTCTATATGGATGATTGGACGATATACAATTTTCTCAAGGAACATGTAGCGTTGTTACATCTGATGTTTGACAGATGCAGAGAATTGCAGATATCATTGAATCTCATAATGTGTATCTTTTATGTACCACATGGAAATTAGTTGGGCCACATAGTATGCTAAGAGGGATTATTGGTAGACCCATCCAAAGTTGCGGTCATTGTGAATATGCCACCACCTACGAGTGATAATCATTTGCACTCCACGCTGGGACACAGAGGGTACTATCAAAATGTTCCAATGGACCCCAGAATGTGATAAATCATTTGAGACCCTAAAGGAGAAGCTCACCACAACACCGATTCTGATATTCCCAAACTGGGAGAATGAATTTCACGTCCACGTAGACGCTTCAGGTATTTCCTTAGGAACTATCTTAGCGCAACCTGGAGATGGAGCCATGGACCATCCTATCTATTTTTAAAGCAGGAAGTTGTCACAAGATGAGCACAACTACACGATGACAAAAAGGGAGGGTTTAGCCATGATTTATGATTTGCATAAATTTAGACATTATTTGTTAGGTTCTCATTTTAAGTTATTTACTGATCATTCTGCATTGAAATATCTAGTTAACAAACCTGTATTGGAAGGGAGAATTTGTATATGGTTACTACTATTACAGGAATTTTCTTTTGAAGTAATTATTAAGATTGGAAGATGCAATGTAGGACCTGATCACCTGTCTAGATTACTGTCAAGGGAAAGTGGCAGAGCAGTTGACGATCAACTCCCAGATGCATCTTTGTTCTGGGTTGAGGCCATACAAAATTATATGGAAGACATAGCAGTCTTCTTAAGTACAAGAGCCTACCCAGAAACATATTCCGCAACCCAAAAACGCCATATGGTTGTTAGAGAGGTACACTATCAGTTGATTCTAGGTCAATTGTATAAATTGGGACTAGATAGTATCCTCAGAAGATGTGTCCTGGATCATGAAAGGCAGGATATACTGTGGGAGTGCCACAACGGAGTTACGGGAGGTCATGTAGGAGGAAAGGCTACTGTGAAAAAATTCCTTTGAGCTGGACTTTGGTGGGCAATGATCTTCAAGGATGTAAAGGTATATGTTAGATCATGTGATGCTTGTCAAAGAGTGGGTAATCCATCATGACGAGATGAATTACCACTTCAACCAGTTCATGCTCTACGAGAATTTGAGAAGTGGATAGTTGACTTCATTGGACCGATCGAACCCACAGCTAAGCATTCAAAGGAGAGGTACATCATTACCACAACTGACTACCTTACACATTGGGATGAGGCAACAGTTGTTCAAGAATGATCGACTGATACTGCTGCTAGGTTCATTTTTGAGAATATTATCACTCGATTTGGATGTCCTAGGAGTCTAACCAGAGATCAGGGAGCTCATTTTATTAGTAGCACTATAGTAAATCTTACAATAGAGTTCTTGATCCAACATAAAAAAAGTAGTCCCTACCACCTGCAAGCCAATGGAACATTAGAAGCGTTCAACAAGATTCTCGAGAGAGGGTTAACAAAAGTCTATTGTACAAACTAGGAAGATTGGTATGATAGAGTTCCAACAGTACTATGGGCTTACAGGATAACCACAAACAAACTCCACATGTACACGCCATTTCAGCTAGTTTATGGGAAAGAGGCTATGGTGCCCGCATAATTCATCACTCTGAGTTTTCACATTGCACAAATCACCCATATGTTGGAGGAAGAATCATTTGCGCAGAGACTCATGGAGTTACAAGAAGTTGAATAGACTAGGCTTTTATCAGAATTCCATCAGTTGGTTGAGAGAACAAGGCAAAAAGATTGGCACGACAGACACATTAAGACTAAAGTATTTGTGCAAGGAGAAAAGGTCCTACTCTATGACATTCGGTACCAGAAGCATCCTAGCAAGTTGCACATGCATTGGTTGGGACCATTTATAGTTATGGAGATCCGACCTTCAGGAGCAATCAAACTTGTGCAACTGGATGGTATGTTGTGGTCGGGATGGGTGAGTGGCGCTCTCCTAAAACCCTATATGTCTCAGAACTGAGAAAAGAGGATTGTTTCTCTAGTCCGAAGGAGCATGTATAATAGTTAGATTTGCGTTTTCTGACATTTTTGTAAATTCAGTTAATAAATTCAATGTGTGTAGTGTTGCACCGTGACATGTAGTTCATTTATTTTTTTGTCTAAGTTATGTTTGATGCAGAACTTCTTACTCAACAGTGCAGGATCATAAGCGTAAAGAACCCATTAATGACAATCATTAATATGACGACGACCCCTTTGTGGTCGTAGGGAGAACAAATCCGAATGCAATCTGAGTCCATGTGCCACATGAACCCAGTCTAGTCACAACCTTTATTGCTATTACGATACCTCATCTAAATTTAGTTAATCCATAAAGATGCAATACGCAAAGATTCCATCGGTATTCATGTTGGGATTCCCATCCGTCAAACAGAAAGGTCTGAAATCGGCCACGTCCCTGTCCAACTTACATAATAAATGCCATAATCTCCCAATAGCATTTACCTCGTTAACCCATCCCATCAGACAACTCAGATCCAAGTTGCAACCATATGGTCATTATGAACAACAATTATTACTGAACTTGCCAGCTAAGCCTGAGTATAAGGCTCTGAGAACTTGTCGTAGAACACATTGTCTTCAAAGAACTTAGAGATTTTCAAAATTCTAAAGAGGGCGGTTCAGAACTTCTTTGCCATTGGTTCTGTGATGAATGCAACGCTTAGAATCTCATTGACATGCTTACCTGTCAACATGGATTTCTCTGGTAGCTGTGGGAACACCGACAACGTCCTCTTCATTCACTCTAAGGGTTGCGTCTCCTCCTCCTCTTCAGAGTTTGACTGTGTTGGAGCCTCTTTCTTCTACGGCTATGAGATTGAGCTCAGTCCTACCCCTACTTCTTTTCCTTTCTTCTTTAGTAGCTCTGCGGGAAAAATGTAGTGAACCCATGACTTGTGAGGGTTGCATTTAACTCTCGGCCATGACATTACTTCTTTTTCGAAAGCCTCCTCATCTAGATAGAACGACAACATCCTTGAGTGGAAGTCCTTCCTGTTGGCATGCCTTAGCCATACAAATGTATGGTGTCAGTTCATGTGGAAGGAAATGTTCCTCATGTTGCAGTTGAGGAGCTCCTGTGGAATACGCAACCTCTGTGTTGCGTCAATAATCCCATTGTAACACTTGGAGAACATAGTGTTTTTGAAAGTTGTGTTCTCTGAGTCTGCCCTAGAATGCTAAGGCTCAAACATATTTTCAAGACGCCCCTTGTCTGCTAGCACTAATGGTCTTCCAACAGGTGGATTCCACTTAAGCATTATGAACTCCATCAACAATTATCTGTATGTGAAGGTGCCTCCCTTCTCCTGGGATTCCTCACAAGCCACAAGTAGTTCCTCCAGCAGGTAACTACACCAGTTTAATACAGTACCATTGGCGCAAAAATATGCTATTGATAATGCATCCAACATGCATTCTCCCTTGTAATGTGACCTCATAATCTTGTTGGCTATGATGTAGCATCCAGTCCAGACTGCCTCTGGTAGTATGGGGTCAATTTTTGTTGTGCGCCCCCCCTTTGTGTGTGGAACCTTTCATAGAGGCTGGGCTCCCCTTTCTTCTTGCCATGCTTACCAGGACCCTAGAATCCTTTAGACACGTCCTCGCCTTCGAGGGACAGTCTAGTAAGATGATGAATGTCTTCGGCATGGATTGGATACCGCCTATCCAACCAGAGACTTCAATCGTGCACCCTGTTGATCAACAATTTGGTGAACCGCGAAACATCACCAGTAGTACCAAATAATGGCATCACTACTGCATTTGGGTCAAATTCCGACGGCGCGTTCGACGCAATTTCCACTTTCTATTGTCGGAAGACCGACAAACCTCGGACCCCCTCAAACGTCGTTTCACATGACGTCGTTTTTCCGACGACCTAGTTTTCGTCGGTATTGCGACGTTTGAAACGTCACAATACCGATGTTGCAAACGTGGCAAGAGAGACGTTGCAAATGTGGCAAGACCGACGTTTCAAACGTGGCAATAGAGACGTTGCAAACGTGGCAAGAGCGACGTTGCAAACGTGGCAAGAGCGACGTTTAAAACGTGGCAAGAGAGACGTTGCAAACGTGGCAAGACCGACGTTTCAAACGTGGC
>ML824302.1:18748-67876 GCA_009831015.1 Picea engelmannii | reverse complement strand
TGGTGCATTCTCATGCACATATGACTCCACACTTTCATCCTCAACCTGGACAACATTTTCACTTCCTCTGCTTGTGGAAGCATTTTATGGACATTCATATGATCTATGTCCAAACTTATTGCATCTAAAACATCCGACAAAAGAACCCCTTCCTCCTTGATAAGGTATTCTTCCTTTGAAATCACCACCTCTTGGTGTCTGTTCTTGTTGATGTGAACTTTTGGCTTCTTCTTTTTGAGTTGAAGATCTTCCTCTACCACCTTGTTGTCCTCTGCCTCTTGCTGAACTGCGACCTCTACCTCTTTGATTTTTCTTCCTTGTTAACTTTTCTTTTTCCTTAAGGGAAAATTTATATGCTTCTTCAACAGTATTAGGAGATAAAATGTCAATTTCATCTTGACTTTCATATCTTAATCCATTAAGGTATCTAGAAAATTTCTCTAGATTTTTCTCTATGTGACCAGCTCTAATATTCAGTTTATAAAATTCTTCAGTGTATTCTTTCACTGATATACCTCTTTGTTTCAAATTCTTCATTTTTCTAAAAATATTAAGTTGGTAATCATGGGGCATGAAATTACCCTTCAACTTTTCTATCATCCTGTCCCATCTCTTGATTCTTGACTTTCCTTTGTTCTTCCTTTTATCTTGTACTCCATCCCACTAGAGTAATGCATGTCCTTTTAGCCTTGTCATAGAAAAATTTACCTTTTTCTCATCTGCAACATTTTCATACTCAAAGTGCTTGTCCATAATATTGATGCAATCCATCAATTCATTCACGTTCAAATTCCCTTCATACATTAGCACTTTCATTATTGGTTTGAAGATAACTCCCATGATGGATCTAACCAATCTTTCCTCAACACCTTCTTCTTCAGGTTTTTCTTATGCTCCTGAAGATTCTTCCTCTTTTTCCTTGGCATCTCCTATGTTAACATCTCTTTGTTAGGAAGTTTCCATTTCTTCCAACTGTTCTTGAAGATTCCTCATTTCTTCAATAACTTCAACATTCACGATAGGTATTCCTCTTCGACCTCGGCCTTGGACTCTTCCTCCTCACATTATGAATGTAATATTCAATTTGTACTAACCTCTCTTGTCTTATGCTCTGCAACCAAAAATTTGATGCTAATTTAGAATGGTCTCAATTTCAAACAAGGAGAAATTCCCTTTTTTATCTGGAAATTTTCAGCCTATCTTCCTTACTCTATAAAATTACATAATTTTCTTCAATTTACACAAAATATTTCTATCAGTTGATGGTTCTATCAGTCGAGTTTCAGACCTATTAGAACACTGGAACATTTCTTTGCAAAACCAAATTTTATCAAGTCACTCGGTCCTGGTATCCATGTCTAGACTAATTCCATCGACCCAATCCTTTCGATTTTGGTACTCTAGCATGTGTCACCCATCAAGCTGATCTCCCCGATCCAATATCTATAGGCCCATCAGTCCCAATCTCCACCAGTGTTGCTACCCTAAAATCCTATGATCCCGATATTCTGGTACTTTGGTACTCCAACATATTGGCTCATCAGATTTTTGGGTCTGTCAGCCACCGGGGATACACAAAGCAAAATTCAGCAAGTTTCCAAAGGGTTGGTTCGGTGCCTCTAGACTTGGTGGTTTGCCAAATTTAGAGCGACATTAAACTAGAACCTACAACTGATCACTAACTATTACACGTTGAGATTCATCTATGTGCCCTCACAGTGATATTCAAATGCTCCAACAAGAATATTTTTTTTTTTAAATAAAAAAGGGTAGACCCTGCTATATTATAGAGGCAAAAAGCTTTTGCAAAATGTACAGAGAAGTATGCCTGGAGTTACCAAAAATGCTTCCGATAATCGGAAACTAGCATAGGTAAAACAGAGTAGCCTGATAAAATATAAAACCAAGTAGCAAAATAGAACTTAAACATTGTAACATCTGTCCTGCCCGAAGGAAATCAGGACAGATGCCAACAGTCCAAATATACATAAAACAGTAACAGAGTAAACTAGGAACCAAGAGCATAAAAACCTATGTGCCAGGTGGTCTGTCGTCCTCGTCCTTCTGCCACATGAACCCAGCCGGGATTGCAAAAGCTTGCGCGTAGAGGGGACATTTCCGCTTAGCTGGCGCGTTGGAGAAAGTGTCAAGGAGCATGTCCATGCTCTGTCCCATGGTGCACACCCGGAGCTCCAGATCAGACAAATGGCCACGAAGGTCAAACACAAGAGCCAGGTGCTCACTCCGGAGAAGAGACCCATGCAAGCTACCACTCGGATCCACCGTGCCCATCTCCGTTTCCACACCAACTTCGCACTCTCGCTGCTCCCCAGCCACCGTTACGCCCACCACTCCAGCTTCCTTCGCCTGAGAATCATGGCTGCTAACATTGTCATCACCAGGCCATGGAATTTCTTCCACGATACAGCCGGGGATGTAGTCGTCCTGAACTGGAGTGGGGGTGCACTTCTCCTGAAGAGTCGTCGCAGTCCTTTCCATGAGCGTCAAGTCCTCCATGGTCGGGTCTTCCACCACAACGCAGGGTGGAAAAAACTTCTCCAAGCCAGCATCCTGCTCGTCTCGGCTGCAACCAGCGCGTGGTTCGGCTATGGTGGCGAGGAGTGCCCGCTTCTCTTCCTTTGATTTTTTCCTGATGATGGAGGTCGCCAGAGCCAAGGCTCACTCCAACTGCTCTCTCCGATGCCTTTGAGATTTGCGAGCATCCCAGGCCGCGCCATGGCGCGGTCTGCCTCTTTTCCTAGCCATGGGGAGCGAGTGGAGCGAGTACAGTAAAAGACAGGTGAGCCAAGACACAATTGAATTGATTTGCAGGGCGCAGGCAGGCTTAACCTGTTTTGAATCAAACATAAAAGGACCCACCGAAAATGCTGAGAGTCTAAGAACGAAAGGAACTGGGCTGCACCATAGCAATCTAACAAGAATTGGAGCCGAGGCAGGTGCAACCCTGCTCTTTCCTGTCGTGAGAGAATTCATATAACCAGAAGCCGAAACCATTTGCCAACACTTAACCTCTCCCGTCCTGAGTGTGCTGTAAATGAACGCGCGAGGGGGGCGTACCATCAACTTAAGTCTGCTGCAGAGGCCGTCCCCCATCGTTAATGTTAGCTTGTGGGTGGCGACCCTCGACATTTAAGCCGAGGCCGAGTGCGCCTCCAGTTGTCTCCACATGGCCGCATGGCACCCCATCCGGGGGCTCCAACAAGAATATTAATGTATAGGAAAATTTATAATAAAACCAAAAATCAACTATGGAACCAAATCGATAATCGATTCTAAGCAAAATAGACAGGTTCAAAAAAATGATGAGATCCTTATTAATTCTCTACTTCGTACACTATATGGTTTCCTCTCATGCTATTTTCTACTTCCAACAGAGTTTTCATTACAATACAAACAAGATCGATCTAGATCACAAAAAATAGGATTAGATTTTACCAAATACAAACAAAAATCTAATTTTCTCACAACAAAGCGATTTTGATCCTGGAAATTGGAACCAAATCCAAACGTCTTTCCTAAATTATTTAACTCTTCAACCTCGTATCTAAATTAAACATAATTATTACATTTGTGGAAAAATTCCTTCTTCTCGAACACATTAGAGACATTCTAGACTATCACAACTTAGGAAAATCAAACAATTACAAGCCTTTGACAATGAGGAAACCAACTTCCTCTCATAAATTTCTAAGACCTTCTATAGGTGAAATACTAAGTTGATTGTGGAAGATGCTCCTACATCATGGAAGGATAAGGAATATCCATCCAACTAATCAAGGAAAAGGTTAGAAGGATATAGAGGAATATGTTATTTTATCCTTTCTGTTGGAGTTCAATTCATTCTAAATGTTCTTTGGATGCCATTTTTATCTTGTTTTATTGGAGTTAAATTCATACCAAGTGAGTAAGGGTTGGTTGTGACAAAAGACATAATTCGTAATCATAATGCCAATGATAAATGGACAACACATAATTCCTAATCCTAACACCAATGATAAATGGGGAACACTAAAACAAATATTCATCCAATTGATCAAGGAAAACACTTGAATAATTAAGGATTAATATCCATCCAACTAATTAAGGAGAATGCGAGAAGGGGAAGGAACATAACCATTGACAATGGATACATAAGACAACTCCAACTTATCCTTGGAATGGGTGCTAGGTAGGGGAGACATCACCTTAAATCATGGTGATAGGTGGTAGCATAAACAACTAGTCATCCTTAGTAGCAGACACATTCAACATTCATGCAAGAAGGGAGGAAATATAGAAAAGGAGGTTGTTCCACACTAGTTTGAATCGGCCTTTAGATGAAATATTGACTAGGAATGATTACATTATATTAAGGAGGAATGCAATGTAATTACATATTCATCTTTAGATCACATCCATCATGTAATGTTTTTCTAGTGGCCACATTGACCATTGTATAACCTATCACCATGAGGCATCAACCACATTTACTATTGTATAGCCTATTAGTATGAGGCATTTGTACACACAGTGAGGCATCATTAAACTTGTGAGATATCATATTGGCATGTAACACAAATCCAACTATGATTCTTTCCCATGTAACCTTGCTCTAATACCGTGTTAGATCCAAGAAATATGCATAAAAATATAATGAGATATACCAATCTAAACTCCTATGCATGCATCAATAAACAATAAATAAATAAATACAAGAGAGATAAGAGAGACAAGTGTTTACGTGGTAAAACTCCAATGTGGGGAAACATTCACAAAATATGGTCTTTGTATTCCTCAGGTAAACTCTCAAATATTACAAGATAAATCCTCCATATGGATTACAACACACTCCATTTCACTCTAAACGACCTCCTTCACCTCTATTATATATGAGAGAGTGAAAGGAAAACAAATCTCATGATGCATGTGGGATAAACCCTTTTTACAATATAAAGAGTTATTGAATAATAACATTACAAAATGTCATAGCCATGTAATCTGAGACCACTAGGAAATAATTAACACGTTTTAACACTTCTTGTATTAGTAATCCACCTATCCTTCTTTTGAATCATCCGTACATACGAAAAAAACTTGATCCTCATATGGTACCTTTAATATAGGAGCCATCATCAAGAATTCTTTAAGTTTTTAAAAATTTTCCTCACATATTTCTATCCACACAAATTTCTTATTCTTCTTATGTAATTTAGTATAAGATTTGCAATCTTAGAAAAACCTTCTATAATATTTGACTCAGCCCATAAAAATACATACTTTATGTATATTGGTAGGCACCAACCATTCCATAAATTATTCTATCTTCACCTACTCCATCACAATTCCTTCTCCCGAAATTATATGTCCCAAATAATGATTCTTCAATCCATAAAATGAACACTTGGAGAATTTACTATATAGATTATGCTCTCTAATACATTACAATATTTTCCTTAAATTTTCTTCATGCTACTATAGTGTTCTAGAATATATTAGTATATATTTCAAAAACACTTGCATGAACTTGTTCATATATTCTTAAAACACTCCATTCATTAAAATCATAAATACTCTAGGTGCATTCGTTAATCCAAAACATATGACTGCAAATTCATAATGACCAAAACATGTTTTAAATGTCATCTTAGGGATATCCTCTTCTCTTATTCTCAATTGATGATATATCGATCTTAAATCTATTTTATGAAACACCTTATCCCTGTTCATTTGATCAAATATAACATTGATTCTAGGAAACATGTATTGATTTCTTATCATTGCTTTGTTTAATTGTCAATAATGAAATACAAAGTCTCCACAATCTGTCTTTCGTCTTTATGAATATCACTAGTTCTCCCCATGGTGATATACTTGGATGAATAAACCCAATATACACAAGCTCCTAGAGTTTCATTTGAAATTCTCCTAACACCGGAGTCATCAAGAACAAAGGATATTTTGTGATAGATTCCATCCCTGATTTGATTTCAATCATTAACTCGAACTCTCTCTTAGGTGGTAGTCTCGAAAATTCTTTTGGAGACACATTTGAGAACTCCAATAACCTATGATACTAATCTATATTCACTATATTCTCCTTCTTGTTCATAATGTTACACCATATAGTTTACAACATTTTCTTAAGATTTTCTTCAATTGCAATGTTACAATGAATAATGAATCTTAAATTTACTTCCCTATTCATCCCCACTAGGATTATTTTATGTCCTACATCATATATAAAATATATTTTCTTATATTTACAATCTAACACTCTATCATGACTCTCTAAGCAATTCATACTTATTACTACATCATAGGATTCTAAGGTGGTTGAATACAATGATACTTGGGTTATGCATACACCAAGGTCAATCTTGCAATATTTAACTAAATGTATTACTTCTTGCTTAACTCTATAAGAATTTTATACTTGGTTGAAATCTTCTTGATTAATTTCCATCATTTTTTTATCTTAATAATGCATCATGATAAATGAAACTTTCTACTACTCTTGGATCTATTTGATAATGAATAACTAATATCATTAATCTTACTTGATGTCTCTAGTATTGTGGACTAATGCTCATCTTGGTGATTTTTCACCACTACATGGATCATGTGGGATTTACCTAGATGACCAAATGTAGTATGTCTCTTCTCCTGACTAAATCCACTCTATTCATGCATACACTCCCTTTATAAATATATTCCTCCAAATGTCCAATACGTTGTCTTAGGAGGTTGACTATGATTCCTTGAATAAGAAAATGTATCTCTATTACTCTCCTATGTCTGCCCAGTATGTTTTGAATAGTGTCCAATATCACATCCTTTGGTTCCATGTCGAAAGGATGTGATATTGGCCACTATCACATCTTTGAGTACTCATAATCTTTCCCCTTGGCACATACCTGCACCCTACTATATGTCTCAATGTACTAGATGATTGTGAAATATATACATGTACCCGCAAACATGATATGTCTCAATGATCTAAACTGACCACCACCAACAAGTTCCCTCAAATATTATAGCTCTTTGAATTGTCTCCTGCAAAGTCCAAGGAATTAATATCCTAACTTTATATTTGATTTTATATTTTAGTCCATATACAAATTTGTTAACATGTAAATTCTCCATGTCTAAGTGCAATGCATATCTCAACAATTTCATAAACCTATCCTTATACTATGGTATTGACCCATCATTATGTATTAATGAGTTGAACTCATTTAATTATATTCTTTCTTTCAATAAACTTTTCTGAGAAGTAGCATTCTCTAAAATACTAAAATAGTTCCCATAAGATTTTAGACACATTCATCCCTAACTATGGTGATAATGTATTCCACGAAAGTAAAGCCCTTCCCTTTAGCTGGAATATACTCATACACACTTTGATATTAGAGATGTAATCCCTCAGTGTGAAGAACATCACCATGTTCTTGAACTAGGCTCCAGGCACCTATCCTTCAGTAGAGCCCCAAAATCCTAGAATTTAAACTTTTTCTAGGCCTCTATGAACAAGGTTACTTGTAGGATTTTGCATTCCTTCTAATTAAATACATGTAATGATGATAATAAATCACACAAAGATTATATGAAATATATTGAGTTTTGGTTGACCAAATAAATATTAATGGAATGCTATCCAAGATCATAATTTATTTTTTTAAAGGATTGCAAGGGGCGATAACTAAATAATAATAATAATAATCTATTTTTAAGGTCACAGCCAAGCCAACACACCAAATTGGTGTATGATACCCCCTTGTTTGTGGGACAAGGGACCCCCCTCCGCCCAACGATTTGACTGGTAAAGTCTACAAATGTATACATACCCTACCCCCCTCTGCATTTGAACCTGTGACCTCTTAAGAGGAAACACATGTTCTTACCCATTAAGCCCACTCATGTTGCATTCCAAGTTGATTTACAAATCTCTTACTTTGGATTCATGTACAAGATTTATTGATCCCATTTATACTAATGGAAGATGTAATAAATGATTTATATAATTTTTTATTTCCTATTGTCTTATATAGAAAATTACCAACAGTTTTTGGATTAACCAAATATCAATATCAAACAATAAAGAGATTCCACAACCCAATATTTATTCATTTCATGTAACTATAGTTCCAAAAATAACTAATCGAAATGAGAACATGATATACACACCATGCAGTTTAAATACTACCGCTTGGCGCTTGAAAAACCATGAGACTGATACCGAGATCTTGACATTTCAAATCAAAACAATGAAGTAATCTATTGATTCAATTTCTAAACAATCATTTTCAAATTACAATTCAAATTAAAAAATGAAGCGATCTATTGATTAAATTTCCAAACAAGCAATTTCAAATTGCAAGATTCAAAATGTTTATACTGAGAGTTGAGTTTTCCTAGGGTGTACTCTCTCCATTACAATTTATTAAACCAACTTATCGATTCTATGCTAATTATAAATTCTAAAACTGTAAACATTGTAATTCAATGATACTATTGTGGGATGAGTGCAAGTGTAGTATAGTATCCTAAATGAAATCATCAATTAGACTTATCAATTCAGTAATGTGAATGTGATATGAGTGTGTTTGTGGCTTTCTCTCCCCAATACAAATAGATCTTATCGGTCCCTAACGACTGTAGGATGAATTATCAATTCTGATGACTATTGGATGAGTTCTCTATGTGCTCTCTCCCAAATTCTAGACTTAATTTATCAAGTTCTAACAATGGTGGGATGATTTATCCTATGTGCTCTCCCAAATTCAGACTTATTTTATCAGGTTTGGATGAATGTGGCATGAGTTTGAGTATGTTTTCTCTCCCAAACTTAGTTATGATATATCCTGTGAACTCCTTAATTATACAATAACTAAATGATCGTGTATGGAGCCTAGGTTATGATTTGGGTGTTGTTGATTGGTATGACATTCAAGAATATAAATAATGAGCCAAAGAGAGCATGGACCCCAACCTCGAAAACCTCCAAGTACTTTCCCTCATTTAGAGGATGGTAAACCTTTAGGTCACAAGGCTGGTCAACAATGGGGCTAGAAGCCATTACACTAATATAATTGTTAAGATCTCAACATGTCACTTTGTAGGAATTGAACTTGGGTGGGGAGGATAATAATCATTCCTCCCAACTACCCAAGATAAAATTGCACAATTCACACACACACACACACACACACAACAAACTCATTGGCAATGAAACTACAAATTAAACACTTCCATCCCCTATGATAACTAAAATTTATATTCAAAATAAGTTTCTCAAGAATTACCATAGCTGTCCTTTTGATATTTGGATATTTTAGTTGCATGTCAAAATAATTCCTTGTGTCAACTTCCTAATATTTGGATGGTCCATCTATTGACCACCCTACCAAATCCAATGGGTACTCTCGTTCCCCAAATACCCTCAAGCCATAATGGGGTTGTATGAAAGGTACCAATCTAGAAAAATGAGAAGAGAGTGAAGATCCAGTCTTTAGAGGAAGTACCCACCCCAACAACACTCTCCAATAGACCAAACTCTTCAACAATCATTTAAATAAATTATAGAAATATGACAACCATCCAACATTAGGATGCTAATGTATGATCCCTCTATCTCAAGACTCCATTTTATAGGATTTGTGACTCAAGACACTTGTCCATATCATGCATAAATGCAATTTTCTAATTTACTAATTACCTATTATTCACCCACCCATGTGTCACTCATATGCACAAGTGTACAAGTAATTCATCATTTAAAAATATAAAATAGTGATTTATCCTCACCCAGCTACTATACTTACTACTTTTACTCCTAGACATCCCCTTGATCTCCTCCTCTTTTCCTATTCGAGTGGTTGCACATGTAGTTACTACTCTTCTTACTTAACTCATATGCATAAGTGTACAAGTAATTCCTCATTTAAAAATATAAAATAGTGATTTATCCTCACCCATCTACTATACTTCCTACTTTTACTCCTAGACATCCCCTTGATCTCCTCCTCTTTTCCTATTTGAGTGGTTGCACATGTAGTTACTACTCTTCTTACTTATTAACCCTCTTTAATATCTAACAACCCTAATTTATTTTCCCAGACTTCTATTTGAATTTGAATTCAATTTTCCTCTTTCTTCTCCTTGATTCATGGGTTCACTAGTAATTAATTTCTAATTAATTAAAAATACTTTATTTCTATTTCATGCACATTATAGAATGCATTTGTTCCTCTATGAATTTTAATAAAACTATTTTGTTTCTCTTTAGTTATGAAATGTACTTACCTATATTCTGAATCAATTGATACTACCATTATGAAGTGAAGCACCTCAAATATGTTTCTAAATACTTATCAATAGCTTCTATATGACCATGAGTCTAGGGATGATAGGAAGTGCTAAGATTCATTTGGGTGCCCTTTAGCTTGAACAATTCTGGCTAGAAATTACTAGTGAAAGTGGAATGAGAGTCCATGACAATAGATTTTGGAATACCATGTAGTTTGAAGATATTATCCATGAAGACTTGAGTAATCGTGGAAGATTCAAAGAGGTGTTTGAGGGAAAACAATGAGCATATTTTGGAAATTCGATCGACCACAACCATAACAATGATTTATTTCCATATTTGGGAAACCCCACTTTAGAGTACATAGAATTATTTTTCCATATAGTAGGAAAAATATATAAACCTTGTAGTGAACCTGGGGTGTTCAATGTTTCTCCCTTGTGCCATTAGAAAATATTGTAGTCAACCACAAAAGTGTGGATGTCTTTTTCCATACCTTCCTAAAAGATGGAATGTTTGATCCATTCATATGTTTTATGAAAGATAGAATGACATGTTGTTGGTGATGCATGGAGTTCAAATAGCATATTTCATTCAAAATTATATTGTGTGATCAAATACAAATGCCATTTAAAATATAGCTCATCATTGTTCCAAGTGTAGCTAGGAGATGCATTAAAATCATGTTGAAGTTCTTGAATGAGGCTAGAAATATTAGACTCAATGAACCATTCATTATCAACTTCATTCACCCAATCAACTTCAATGAAGGAGAGTTAAAAGAGGGATGCCTCTTATTCATACTTTCTAGAGAGAACTTCAACTACCACAATCTCCTTGCCATTCTTTTATATGATCTCATAATCATAGCTTAACATTTTGGGAACCCATTTATCTTGTTTCGATGATGAAATTGTTTGATCAAAAAACTATTTGAGGCTGTGATGATTAGTTTTAATATGAAAAGGATGCCCAAGAAAGTAAGGACACTTGATATCCACAACATGGAAAATGACCAACATTTATTTTTCATAGGTGGACTTGCCCAAGTTTTGGTTAAAATGGTTTTTATTAGTAAAGCCCAATAGTCCTCCTTCTTGCATGAGAACTACGCCTATGCCTTTTCCCAAGGAATCACATTCCAGAACTAAATTCTTAATAAATTTGGGTAGAGAAAGTACTAGGGTTGTACACATAGCATATTTCAAATCCTGTAAGGCTTGATCTACAGCTGCATTCCAAGTGAAATCATTTTTCTTAAGTAAAGTAGTGAGGGGAGTTACAATTTTTCCATAGTTCTAGATGAACTTTCTATAGTACCCTGTTAAACAAATGAAACCTCATAAAATTTTAAGAGTTATAGGACGGGGTCAATCCTTCATTGCTTCAATTTTCTTTGGGTCCACTCATACACCATTCTTACAAACAATATGGCTCAAATATTCAACTTCGGATATGCCAAAGGCACATTTGGACCTTTTGAGAAATAGTTGATGATGAGAAAGGAGTTGAAATACTCAGTCTACATCGGTAACATGGGCTTGTCAATTTTTGTAGTAGATTAGGATGCTATCAAAAAAGAAAAGGACAAAATGACATAGAGAGGGTTGAAATATATGATTCATGAGACTATGGAAGGTGAAGGGTGCATTGAAAAGGCCAAAGGGCATCACTAAGAATTCATAATGGCCTTCATGAGTGTGAAAATCAGTTTTGGTAATATCAACCTCTTTGATAAAAATTTGGTGATATCCTAAATGAAGATAAAGTTTGGTTAAAAAATGGGCACATTTAAGTTCATCCAAAATTTCATAAATTATTAGAATTGGAAACTTATCCTTGATGTTGATTATGTTGAGACTATGAAAATTAGGACACATGCACCAAGTTCCTTCTTTTTTTAGTATCATTACAATATGAGATGAATAAGGACTAGTACTAGGGTGGATGACACCCACAACTAACAATTCTTGAACAATATTTTCAATTTCATTTTTCTAAGCAAATGGGTGGCAATAAGGGTGAACATTGGGTGGGAGGCTACCATGTATGAGTGGAATGGAATGATCATGGGAACCATGGGAGGGTGGTAGGCCTTGGGAGGTTTCAAAAACGTATATATGTTTAGATAAGATGAACTGCATGTGTGGATAAATGAGTTTGGAAGGGGTTTTAAAGGCTTGAATAGCATACAACTAGATGATAATTATAGAATGACCCTTTTTGAGGATTTTTTCCATATAGTGTGAGATGACAATCTCAAGATAATCTACGATAATTATTTGGAAAGTATAATGGTGCTTGAATTGACGGAAACTCATGTATAATTCCTTGAATTCCATGTTGATGGGACCTAGTGTGCACAACCATTCAACATCGAAAAAAATGTCACAACCACCCATTTCAATGGTAAACATGTGGGATTTCAAATAATAATCACCAATTTGAAGGTGCACATTTTCATTATGACCCCCACATTTCATAGATCATCCATTAGCAATCATGATCTGAAAGTTGTTCACTACATGGATATAGAAATGTGCCTCTTGGGTGACTCAATGATGAATAAAGTTAATAGTGCTACCACTATCAATTAGGATTTAATGACTTTATAGTGCTTGATGTAGCCAATTAATTTAAGAGTTTGGGGAGAAAAAATACTAATCAAGACATGTAGGGAGATTTGAGGTTCCACATCTAGTTAATCAGAAGGAGGAATGTCATCATCTGGCCAAGGTAGAGGTTCTTGAGGGAGAGAATCACCCTAATATTCTAAAATGTCTTCAGAAATGGACATAAAAAATTTCTTCTCCTTACATTTGTTCCTAGGAAAATATCTGTCATCAAAATTGGAATAAGGGCCTTTAAGTTGACATTCTTCCATTTCATCTTGAGTTAATTTTTGGATCTTGAGAGGAGGGTAGGGGAGAGAGGAAATGGTGGGATGAGGATGGGAATGAAGGATAGTTTTTTTTTTTAGTAGTAACCACCTATTTTTTGTTCCCTATATCTATGAGTGCTTCGATCCAAGTGGTAGGGAAAGACAGTAGGACTTGATCACATATTTATTCCTTCATATCACTAATAAAACATTCTCAAAAAAATATCTGACATTCCTTTAATGCAGAAAGATAGTTGCTCAAAAGAATAGATGCAGTCATCATCTGTACTTGACTATTTAAGCTTGTTCAAGGAACCCAAATGATGAGTATATATTTCAAAACAATCATAAAGATCCATGACAGATTGAGTCTAAGCAATATATAACCTATGTGTGAATTGTTACGTCATTTCCATCATTACCCATGCTTGGGATATAAATATAAGACACCAAAAAGAAGTTTCATTAAGTCATTAGTGATAACATGCAGTGAAAAATAATGTTACATTTGAGTGACCTAGCCAGTGGGGTCTGCACCATCAAATTTATTCACATCCACTTTAGGAAGGTGTAGATCATTAACAAATGGGTTAGAGTGAATCTCCATGGGATGGGATGATTCAAATCCCTCTTGGTGTAATAAATTTAGACAACTAGTCAGGTACATCATCCCGTTTCTTAAGCTTGGTATCAAATATAGCAAGTTGGTCATTAACTGTAGCAATGTTTTGATTAGTAGTAGCTTGATATTTTTTGAGTTTGGTTTACAACTCATCATATAACTTTTCCAATTTAGTAATGTGGTTTCCATAATATTGGTTTCGTGTTTCCATACAGATGGGCTACACAAGAAAAAAGATGATGGGAGGGTGCGGCTAGGGATATGGGTGTGGTGTAAAGGGGATAGGAAGTCCACAAAAAAATACTTACTCGAGAGTTGTATGAATGTGATTAGTGTGACTTTCTGGATCTTTTGAGATAGATAGTCAGTAATGGGGTGAGTGTGTCCACATAAAAAAAGTCTTATGCAAGAGGGGTACCTTTAATATTTAATATTGTGTAGGAATTTATCGAACTAGAAGCAAGAAGCATGGTTTCTAGTGATTGAATGCTCAAAATTTCAACACATCCCCTTGTTTTAGAATTTTTTAGACTGGAAACAAGGATTAGGGATAGAAGGGTCCTAAGGACAATGGATTTACCTTTTCTATAACTCATTGATATACTTGTGAGGTCCAACAATAGTACCCAACACAATATATTAGGGATCTAACTAAGGTAGTTCAACCTTACCCTTATCCACACTAAATGATTACCCAGGTACGAGAGAGTAATATTTTAGAGTATTGTTCTCGATTCTACTATAATAGTTAGGCGATCAATAAACTGATCTAAGGATGGTTTCTGGATATATACAGGACTTCTGATATACCCAAGAGTACATGGAAGTGAATTTTGTATACATGTGTTGTTTAATGTGGTACTACTCGAAGGGGCATCAAAAAGGGTGACAAGGGTTTTTAACCAAGTAAAAACTCTTGTATTTCATGTGTGTATGCTTCCCTGACTGTAGGCTTACTTGCTTAATGGTATATCTCTATGTTATTTATAGATGTTGGAACACATCTCTATCCTAGAAAACAAATTGCTCTAATAATTGTGCCTGGAAAGAGCTATGATACCACTTGTGATATTCCAAAGAGAACTATTCAAAATATAAATCACAAATATAACTCATATATATTTCAGACGTAAATGTAATTGCATGCACAATGGACAATATGAACCAAAACATTATACTTTTATTGATATGGAAGTAATGTTCCCTTGCCTTTTTGAAGGGGAAACCTCTAATAGAGAAGAGATCATATTAAAAATTATTTCCAAGACACCTTTTACAATGATACTACATCTTTATATAGTACTTTCTATCCCCTAAGAATAGTCTAGAGAAGGAACTTTCTAGTAGGTGGAACCTTCTAATAATCCTTGTTACAATAATTGTGTTCACACTACTACATAGGGCTTATTTACTAATGATGGTCTCCATACATAGAAATACATAGAAGTCTATCTACTTAGGGGGTTAGTGAGGTTAGGATGCTAAAACAAAAGAAAAAACATTTGTTCCAATGACATTCCATGTTGTTGTGGGTACTTGAAAAAAAAATCACACATACCTTCCCTACATAAAGTATATCTTGTATCTCTCATTCTTTACTATAAATATTTACTCCTAGGTTTTTTTCTTGATATGTCCATATTATTGTATTTCTAAAAATTTAAATACCAGAATATATAAATGTGCTTCTAAAGTTTTTAGTGTCCTTGAGTCTACTATAATTTACTTCTAGTCATTTCAAAACACATAGGCCTATCACCATTTTTGGAGTCATGGATGGTAGGAGGTCATCATCATGTCAAATATGATAATTMTAATTGCAATACCTTTATGGTTCTTATTAACAACATTAATATGAAGACCTCCCTTAAATTACTTAGTCATTCCCATTTTCCCACTTAAAAAATATGATAGTACTACTAAATAAATATAATKTTTGAAAACAAATTTAAGCTTGGTTTAAGTCCAATTTTGAATAATGAAAAAATGTAATAGTTTGGATCAAGAATATCATTTAATTTTGAAGTAAATTTGAAGATAATTTTTTTTAATAAAAAACTATGTATTTTATTATTATAAGATTAATTTTGGTTTTGTGTCCAGATGAGGACATGCACATAGAATCCCTCACCCAACATTCAAGACATCCTTTTCCAATAACTCACATGGTGGTTAATTCGAGAAAAATCCCTAACAATGGTAGCTTGTGTGTATGGAGAAGAAGTGACAGGCTTAACCTAGTCTATGAGCAATGCCGGAAAAAATAATGGTATAATCAATTCCTAAAATAAGTGCAGTCATATCCAATTAATGGGAGGTGTTTTGGTAACTGAAATGTTCCTCCATGTCTCGAAATTAACCTACAATAGTTTATTCCTGATCCATTAAATTTTATACAAGTAGCAATATGTGTGGACTGGTGGACTATTATGATCCCAAGTAGGATCAAGAGTCAACTTTCTTTTCAGACAATGAGTCCAATCATATACAAAGGATTAAAAGATCCTATGACATGTTGTCTATGGAGACATTGAATCCATCAAGATATTTTTCTGATACATGCAAGAGAATGACATCTCGAGGAGAGGATCCGAAGGAATATAAGGCAGTTAATGTTGAATCTAGATCATTCTCGGTGTCTAGTGTAGGGAAGAACCTCCATGTTTCACCCTCATATCCTTCGATTTCACTACATGCACCGAAAATCCACTCTAGTGATGCATGCATTGGTAGGGAGTCAATGAGTATAGAGTAAAGAGGCTTATCCAAGGCCGAGAGACCAAAAAGATAAAGATGTTGGAAGGTGAAATCTGAGTGCAGAAGGATGGTCATAGGGGATGACATTGAAATTGGAGTGATTTCGGACTTACTTGGGAGGACAATGGTTGGTAGGTTCATAAATAAGTTAGTTGGCCATGTCTCCTTAAAAGGGTGGATAAATGAGAACTAGGTGCCAAAGATTGGATACAAACCAATCTTCCATATTCTAGCTCATGGTTGGATCAGCTTCCACTGATTTAGGAGGATATGGAACGCTCACAGAGGTCTGAAAGGATACAAAAATACTTAAAATCTTGTCATCTCAAATGTTCTCAAAGAGAACATCAATGTGCAGAGCTTGACGATATCTTTCCAACGACACAAAAATGAACTCAAACCGAATTCGTATGCAATAGATATGTCTAGTCAAAGTTCAGGTCATTAGGGAAAAAAGTCAAAAGTCAAAGGGATCAACGGTGACACATGACATGATCCTATAACTGTACAATGATAATGTGGAAATATCTTATATTTCCATGTGGCACACTGTACGTCTAACTGAGCAGGTGACATGGCATTCGTATGGCACATGTGGACTAATTTTATGTTGACACGTGGAAATGATGGAACAATGAGAGGTTGCCACATGGAAGCCTCTCATTGGTCATTTATGGATAAGGTGGTTTAAAATTTTAGTTGGAGCCTGGAGGATCGAACCTGGGTCTCCCACCAAACAACCTAACGACCTCACCAATACACCATGCACATGTGACTTAACCATATATGGTGCCACATGTATTTATGTTTGTTGAAGTGTTTAAATGGGAGGAAAAAGGGGTTGAGGGATAATTCCCAAACCCCTAGTTTATATTCTATCCCATATGACCTGCAAGTAACTCCATGATCCATGGGAATATTAAACTATTACCATAACAAACATTTATAATATATGGTTGTAACAAAATACTATATATGGCATGGTCGACGAGGCTGCAACCCACCATATAATAATACAACGTTTTAACCAAATGCACTAAGGGCGCCTCTTGTTAAGGCATGCTAGCAAAAAAACATTTAATGATTGCCCAAAGTTTTGGGTGGTGGTTTAACCCCGACCCCCTATTTAATGGGCATGTGGACCGAGGTAAGGACACAAGTTTTCAGAGTACGGATTGGGTCTCCAGGTTCATTCCATAGCTATCAATACCTTGGGATTGCACCATAATGCATTCCAAGAGGTTCGTTGATGGAATTTTGTGAACTTTATACTCATTTTTATTGAAATTTTGCAAGGAATTCGATGGTGTGCTTTGTTTCTGAGTTTGAGAAATGTGTAAAGAGGTAATCGTAAAACAATAACATTTGAGGATTAATAAATATGTCTCTATTGGAAGCAAAATCAGAGACGTATCCAAAATTGGGTGAACTCCATTAACAAACTTGTGTATGTGATTTTGGTATTGTTCTATTTCGCTTAGTTATATTGAAAGTTTTTTTTTATCATTAAAGTGAATTTGGATTGATAGGTAATTTCACATGTATATTGAAAACAATAAAACGATCATTATTATTTCAAAGATCAAGTAGATATGTATGTGTATTTAAAGAATACAACATCTAAGTATTTTTCAGATCAAGTTGGTATTAGAGAAAAGGTTTTGACAAGTGTTTGCAGGTGAATACTTACAAGGTCCAAATCCAAGCGAGGAGAAGGAAAACTTTCAAATTATAATATAGAGATTGGTTTGAGAAGATTTACTCGAAGAAAAGAGATGACTTCACCAGTAAAGTTAGGTCCTTATGACTCTGAAGATGATTTCTTTGAGGATTTTAATTTAATGAAATCTATGAGGATCGAAAGAAGGCCAAGGAAGAAGATACATCGAAGAAATTTGAACGAGTCAAAGATGAAGGAGGAGGTGAAGGTGGAGGACCTTCAGAACCATCCTCACCATCTTCATCATCAACAAGTGAAAATTATTTACATAAGAAGAAGTCCATTAAGAAGACTTCTCATGCTAATAATTTTCCATTATTAAAATTGGATGTTAAGTTCGAATTGCCAATTTATGATGGAGAATTGAATGTAGAAAATTTGGACAATTGGATCAAGAAGATAGAGGTATATTGCAGGGTGAAAAGGATCGTGGAAAACACTAAAAATATACAATTGGATACTCTTCGTCTAGGTGGTACAACCTTGATATGGTGGGAGAGTAAGACAGAAGTTGATCTTGTTCAATATAGTATCGTAATTTCTTCTTCGGATGAATTTATTGTTGCAATTGGAAAACAATTTTATCCATTGGCTTATGTGCAAACAACAATTATGGAATGGAAACATCTTAGACAAGGCATGGGACAAATGAATATACTCATGAATTCAAGAAAATATTTTGTTCTCATGATAGTGAAACAGAAAGAAGAAGAGATATCCAATGCTTTAACTGGTTGTGATACAGATCATAAACAAGAGTTGGTCAAAATCATATCTAAATATGATGAGTTAATTCAAGAGCCTACCGGGTTTCCTCCTGAGAGGGAGGTTGAACATGAAATCTATTTGTAGCAGGACACTCCTCTTCCTAACATTGGTATGTATAGGGAATCAATGCTATAGAATGGAGAGATAAATAAGCAAGTTCAGGAGTTGCTCGATAAAGAAATCATAAGGCCAAGTTCCTTTCCATGTGGATCTCCTATTGTATTAGTTCCAAAGAAAGATGGCACTTGGAGGATGTGTATTGACTTTTGAGTGCTAAACAAGATTATGGTAAAGAACCATTATCCTCTTCCCAGAATTGATGATTTATTGAATCAGTTAAAGAATTTTGTTTACTTCACTAAGCTAGACTTGAGAAGTGGTTACCATCAAATCATAATTGTAGAAAGTGATATATGGAAAATTGTTTTTAAGACAAAGCAGGGCTTGTTTGAATGGTTAGTTATGCCATTTGGATTATAATGCACATGCTACATTTATGAGGATAATTAATGATGTGTTCAAGCCTTACATAGATAAATTCTTCATTGTCTACTTAGATGATATGTTGATCTTCGGTCGAAGAGGGGAATATCATATAATGCATGTCAAGGTAGTCTTTGAACTCTTGAAGAAGGAGAAGTTGTATGTTAAGTTTTCTAAATGTGAATTTGGAAAAACTTCTCCAATGTATTTGGGTTACATTGTAGGGAATGGTGAGATAAAGATGGATCCTACAAAATTATAATTTGTTGTGAAATGGCACAAGCCAACCGCTTTGACAGAAGTCAGGAGCTTCTTAGGAGAAGCACAATACTTGAGGAAATTCATTGCTAACATTTTTTTCATAGCAACTCCTTTGCATGCATTAATAAGTGTGAAACATGTATTTCAATGGGGAGGAAAGAAACATAAAGTCTTTGGGACATTGAGATTCAAACTGATGCAAGTGGATATCCCATGGGAGTAGTCTTGATGAAACGAGGTAAACCTATATGTTATCATTCTGAAAGTTTCACTCAAGTAATAATTAACTAACCAACATGTGATAAGGAATTGTATGCATTGGTACAAAGTGTGAAGAAATGGAAGAATTAATTAATGGGAAAAAAGACCTAATTCATAAAAATCATCAACCATTACAATATTTTCTATCACAGACCAAGCTACAATAGTTATGACATTTCAGATGGTTGGGTTTCTTATAACAGTTTCATTTAGTAATAAAATATAAGAAAGGTATTCATAACAAGGTTGCATATATGTTGTCAATACTAGTGATCAATGCATCTACAATATTAAGGTATAATCCATTAGTTCATGAAAGTTATTTTGAAGAATATACAAGGGATAATGATTCTAAAGATGCATATATGGATTTAATTCATGGAAATCAGTAGCTAGATTATCATATGCATGAAAATTTGTTATATCATCTTGGAAAGCTTTGTATACCTAGAGATTAAATAGTAAATGCAATTCGAGAAGCTCATACAAATCTCATTTCTGGTCATCTTAGGGTTGGTAAGATAGTAGCACATTTACAGAGATATTTATATTGGCCTCGAATGAATGAGACAATTTACAAGTATTGAAAAGGGTGTGTTATGTGTGCCACAAGTAAACCTAGCAATAGAAAGTTGGGATTATATACTCCACTTATAATACCTTCTCAGCCATGGGAAAGTATCTCCATGGATTTTTTAAGGGGGTTTTTGATGTCTGAGACAACTCTTATATGTCGTTGTGAATATATTTAGTAAGATGTGTATTTTAATTCCATGCAAGAAACATGTCACAACTGAATGAATATCTACATCTATTATATCAGATCGAGACTCTTTCTTTTTGGGGAAGTTTTGTTCTCATTTATGGGAGTTGATGGACACTGAGTTGAAGAAGAGCACAAATTTTCATTCACAACTAGATGGACATACAAATGTGGTAAAAAGAAAAATGGTACATCTACTTCAAGGATATTGTAGCAAGCATCCTAAGTTGTGGGATGAACGATTCCCCTATGTACAACATGCTTACAATCATGTCATGCATTCATCTACTTAGAGAAATCCTTTTGAAGTATGTTTGGGGAACTTTCCTAAATCACCTATGGAGTTTTATTTTGGAGAAGCAAGTAAAGAGAATGGACAGGATGATATAGATAAAGTTAAAATATTCATTCAGAAGATTCAGTAGGTACATCAAGCAATATAGGAACAATTGGAGAAGAGTTGAGACAAATACAAGGCTAGGAATCATAAACATCGGGTTAATCATGATTTTCAAGTTGGTGGTCAAGTGTGGTTACATATCAAAAGGGTAGAATGAAAGGTGAAGGTAAAAGGCTTAGGCCAATCTGATATGATCCATTCAAGATCTTAGAGAAGATTGGTACTAATTCCTTTCGTTTATATCTACCATCCTACATGCAAATGTATTCAGTGGTAAATGTTGAGAATTTGAAACTTTATGAGCCTCCTATGATTATGGACGGAGATGAAAGTATTCAAGTTCTGAGAGTTGATGATTTTTCTCCACGGTGTTTAGACAAGCTACAGGAAGATTTATTCTCGATAGAAGAATCATGACTTCCCAATGAGGTGATGTGGAATATCTCCGAGTATGTATTAAAGGGGTAAAACTAAGAAAAGAAAAGTGGACCGAGATCAGGAAGGTGAGGGATATTTACCCTCACTTAGTTGTTGAGTAATCAAAACTTTTGGTGATCCAAAAGGCTTCTAATGGGGAGGAATGATCTAGGAGGATCTAGAACTTTCACAGAGGTCCAATAAGATCAAAAATGATCACGTAGGTCTAGAAGGATACATAAATGCTCAAAATTTTATCGACTCAAATGTTCTCTAAAAGGACATCATTGTGTATATCTCGACAATATCTTTCCAACGATGAAAAAATCGCCTCAAATGGAGTTCGTATGCAAAAGATATGGTTGGTCAAAGTTCAGGTCAACATGGAAAAAAGTCAAAATTCAAAGGGGTCAAAGGTGACACATTTCACCACTGAAAGGGTGACACGTGGCACAACCACATGACCATATGGTGCTGACATGGAAATACTCTGGAGTGCCATGTGGCATACCATACGTCTAACTGAGCAGGTGACATGGCATCTGTATGGAACAGGTGGACTAATTGTATGTTGACACGTGGCAATGATGGACCAATGAGAGTATTCCAAGTGGAAGCCTCCCATTGGTCATTTATGGATAAGGTGGTTTAAAACTTTAGTTGGAGCTCAGAGGATCGAACACAGGTCTCCCACCAAAAAACCTAACGACCTCACCAATACACCATGTGCATGTGGCTTAACCATATACAACACCACATGTATTTATGTTTGTTGAAGCATTTAAATAGGCGGGAAAAGGGACCAAGGGATAAGCCCCCAACCCCTGTTTTATATGTTATCCCATGTGATCCACAACTAACTCCAAGATCCGTAGGCGTATTAAACCATTACTATAACAAACATTTATAATATATGGTTGAAACAAAATACTATATATGGCGTGGTCAATGGGGTTTGACCCTACGACCCATCATATAATACTTCAAATTTTTAACCAAATAAGCTAAGGGAACCTCTTGTTAAGGCATGCTAGCAACAAAACATTTAATGATTGCCCAAAGTTTTGGGTGGTGGTTTAAGCCCGACCACCTATTTAATGGGTTTGTGGACCGAGGCAAGGACACATGATTTCAGAGTACAAATTGGGTCTCAATATTCATGCCATAGGTATCAATACCTTGGAAGTGCACCATAATACATGCCAAGAGGTTCGTTGATGAAATTTTATGAACTTTATACTCATTTTTCTCGAAATTTTGCAAGCAATTTGATGGTGCACTCTTTTTCTGAGTTTGAGAAATGTGTAAAGAGGTCATTGTAAAATACAAGAATTTGAGCATTAATAAAGAGGTCTCTATTCAAAGCGGACCTGGAGACGTAGCCCAAATTGGGTGAACTCTGTTAACAAACTTGTGTATGTGATTTTGGTATTGTTGTTCTATTTTTCTCAATTATATTGCAAGTTGTTTATCACTAAAGTGAATTTGGATAGATAAGTAATTTCACATGTTTATTACAAATAATCAAATGATCATTATTATTTCAAAGACCATGTATATGTGTATGTTTATTTAAAGAATAATTAACATCTAAGGACTTTTTCAGATTATCCAGTTCTCCAAAAAAAAGGATACAAAATTTATTTTGAGAAAAGAGTGGGAATGGGGCCCTTCAAGGTTGGTCTTGTAGGAGTGGTCCATCTCCTTCAATCCTTTTTGGGATTCTAGAAATTCCTCCAAAATTTGGGCAATTCTGCCAAACTTGTCGATCATCTTTTGGAATGAGAAGATTTTTCAGTCCCTAGGAGATAATATACGAACCTTTATCAAATGTGATTCTGGTTGGGAGGAGAAACAAGACCATATATGGGTTTGGGTGTAGATTGCGGTTGATCTAAATGAATGCTTGTCAGAGGAAATTGAGTTAGTGTGGGGACAATTTCGGTGGATATAGAAAATTGACAGAATTTAAGCAGAATTTAACAGAGCCATTTTGTATTACCCCCCTTTCAAAAAGGTGTCGAAATGAAAAGAGCCAGTGAGAGAATGAGAAGACCATTGAAGGACAACCAATGAAGTTCCAAAGGCAAACCAGTGACAAGGTATTATCTACCCGAACTCTTCTTTGAAAAAATCAAAATCCAATTCTACGACATTGATCCAAAAAACCTTAGATGTAAAAATAACTCTTAAATACACATAAACAACTGACCAGATTCGGTAAATGAAGATCACTTGACTATTTGAAAAAACACATGTGAATATGCTTATTTGTTCATAAAATTCATTAATACAGATGAATAAATTCAAGAATAATGAGATAATACAACATAAAATAAAAGAACTCAAATTACATATATGGATGACATATGTCACTTCATCTTCAAAGTCCCTTTAAATAGTGTGACTGATTTTCATCATCTCAAAATATCAAAATTAAAAAAGAATATGAATTGCAAAGACAACCTTGAGGACACTCCAAAAATCTACTTCTCAAATGCAAAAATGGAGTTTACCATTGAAATCCTTGAGAAAAGTCATGAAAAATAACTATAATATTGACCATATTCTAAACAAGCTCAATTTTACCCTCTTCGACACACAAAACAATGCACTACAAGCTCATTAATGAAAATAAAAAATAAGACTTTTACAAATGTCCTCAAATCACAAAACAAATTTCAAATTCATGATCCTAGTGGAAAAATGAATCCAATGAGTATAAACTTGATTACATTCAGAAAAAATTCCTTATGGTAGGTAAAAATAGACAATTCCAAAACTTAGGAAATCTCTTGCACACACTTCTACGCAGTTCATACCTCAAGATCCGTAAAACCTTGAGATTTGTTCCCTCATGGGAATCCATGCACATTGGAATGTGTGAAGTGTTGGGATCCACGCCCATTAAATAGGACTAGCCCTTAACTCCCCATCCACAATTTAATGCAACTTAATAATAATTATGGCGCCATCTCCGTTAAATGTGGTATGGATGGTGTAGTGGTTAAAAATGTGGCTAGTTTAGCGGAGGTCGTGGGTTCCATACCCACTAAACACTGGTTGTTACAGTTTGTTTTAAACTATATATATATATATATATATAGTCCATACCTCAAGATCCATACAACCTCAAGATCTGTTCCCTCATGGGAATCCATGCACATTGGAATGTGTGAAGTGTTGGGATCCACACCCATTAAATAGGACTATCCCTTAACTCCCCATCCACAATTTAATGCAACTTAATAATAATTATGACGCCATCTTCGTTAAATGTGGTATGGATGGTGTAGTGGTTAAAATTGTGTCTAGTTTAGCAGAGGTCGTGGGTTCCATCCCCACCGAAAACTCGTTGTTACAATTTGTTTTAAACTACATATATATATATATATATATATATATATATATATATATATATATATAGATTTATTTTGGTTATAAAATATGGTATATACCATATGTGTAGCATATAATTCGTTAAACCCAAGATTTGGTTACGTTTGATACTATATGACCACAAACTAGGGGTCAAGGGCTAGGCTCTCAACCCCTTTTATAGCCCATTCAATACAATTCACCACTTTAAATATAACTTGTGCCATATGCATGCAAGGACTAATGTGGTGGTGCGTTGGTAATGGAGTTTGGTGTAAGACTTTGGGAGGTTATGGAGGTTGCAGGTTCAACCCTTGTTGACTCCATAATTTTTTGATAAACACTAACCAATATAGGCCAATGGGTGGCTGCCATGTGGTAACCTCTCATTGACTATCCCTTGCCACATGTCAATGAAAAATTGGTCTACCTAGACTATACAACCTGCCTAGTCAGCTGCCAACTTGTCATGCCACATCACTTGCACAGTCATACTATCTTATGCCACATGTCACCCTTGAAATGGTGACATCCGTCACCTTGACTTTTTCCCTTTGACTTTTCTCAAGTTTGAATTGAACTTTGACCGCTCATAATGTTTGCATATGAACTTTGTTTGAGGCGATTTTTTCACTGTTGGAAAGCTATCGTTGAGCTCTACACATTTATGGAATTTTCGAGAGCATTTGAGAAATTAAAATTTTGAGCATTTATGGGTCCTTCTGGTCCTTTGTTAGCATTTCAGATCCTCCTGGATCTCTGTGAGAATTCCTAGATCCTCTTGCATCACACTTACCCACTGAAGAAATTTTGGACCTCCAAAAGTATGGATTATTCAGAAATGAAGTGAGAATGATTTCACCTCACTTGTCCAGTATTATTCATCCTTCCTACTTGGATAACGAGCACTTGACTCATCACAACCATAATGAAGACTGAAACAACATTGTTGACCAAGTTAACCATTCCCTTAAATTCACAAAATACGCCATTCATTATTGTAGTATTTGACCATACTCCACTGATTAGTAATAAACTAAAAAACAAAACTGAATATGCAAATGTCAAAGACAATGAACCATCAACATATTTTTCGTTCTTAACAGGAATGAAATCAACCAAAGGATATGTTTTACTTTCAACTCTAGGTTGTAAATATGGATCCTAGATACTAGCATTAGCTAGCATGTGCCCTGCAGAGAAAACTGTCAAATTCGTCTTCATATAATGAGCTCTCACAATGAACTCAATCCCATCCTAGAAAATATGATTCTTATTATGTTCCATGTATAAAATGACTTTCATGTCATACAAGTATGGACGTCCCAAAACCATTCCACAAATGTCAAGTGGAACCACATCTAACTCTACCTCATCAATGAAACTAGATGTGATTGTGAACCGTAACTTGCATTGGTTAGTTACCTGTACCTAAGAATTATCACAAATCCAACCCAAAGGATATGGTCTCAGATGAGGCTTAGTTTCCAATCCCAACTTCTAAACAACTTGTTCTGAAATAATATCCATTTGTGATCCACTATCAACAAGTGTATCAATATAGTGTGCTTTGAGATAACTTGTAAATGAAATAGTTATTTTCTTGTCCTTCCATTATGGATCACTTTAGACCTTTCGGAAGAAGCACATGAACTGAAACTTGCAACATAATATTTACCTTTGATGCCCATAGTTGTAGTTACCTTGGTTTCATCCTCAGAATCTGATCCGATATCCTGAACTATGGTCGTGTTCTGATGTTTACCCTTTCTAGGATGATCCCACCTTGGTTTCAATTATGGATGCAACTTCTAACAATCCTTCTCATCATGTCCTTTCTTCTCGTAGTGAGAACAAGTTTTCCTCTTCTCTTAATCCTTCTTCAGTGTATTTGTCTTCTTACTCTTCCCTTTTTCTTTAACTGCTTCTTGAATTCATGTGGCTCCTTTAACTCATCTTCAACAACATGTTTTCTTTGATGGCTTCAAGATGTGTATCTTGTACTAATACTTCATCAATATTAGTAGGATTAAACATCAATATAGTATGGAAAATATATGAGTGCATACCACCAATATACTTTAGAAGAGTGTTAGGAGTATGTAATGGAATTCCTAAATACAATTCCCTCCTATTGAATTCTTGTGTATAATCTTAAACATATTTCCCTTTGCATATAAGCTAATGGATAAAATTTCTTTCTTAATGCAACTACAAATTCAATCCATGAATAAATGATTTTACCATGTTGAATAAGATCAACCTGTGTCTGACTCTCCCACGATATCAAATTTGAGTCAATCGGGAGAAGAGTAGCTAACTGTATCCTTGAAGTGTCATTTATAATTTTTTGTACCCTTCAATACACTTCAATATTTTTGACCCAATTATCCAACTTCCATGCATTCAACTTTCCATCCTACATATCAAAATTTACATCTAGCTTTAATAATGGAAAATCATGAGAACGAGAAGACTTCTTAGAACGCTTTTTCCTCTTATGAGAAGAATGTTCATTTCCATTGGAAGAAGAAGGTGATGATGATGATGAAGTAGACCCTAGAGGTTCTTCACCTTCTCCTTCTCCTTCAACTTTTACTATTGTTTCCACTGGACCACCTTCATTTAGATGAGGAATTTCTCTCCTTATTTCTAGGTCTTCCCAAATTTCCTTAACCATGGTTGTCATCTCAAGGAACATTTTTCAAAACTCTTTATCAGTCTTATAAATAACATCTTCATGCTCTATTTATTTTCTTCGAGTGAAGATCCTTGAACCAATTTTAGGGTTATAACTTGCAAGATTTCCTTCACCTCGCTTAGACTTGGACCTCGTAAGCATTCACTTGAAAATAAATGTCAAAACCAACTCTAATACCAACTTGATCCGAAAATCCTTAGATGTAAAAATAACTCTTAAATACACATAAACATATGACCATATTCGGTAAATAAAGATCGCTTGACTATTTTCAAAAACACATGTGAATATGCTTATTTTTCCATAAACATCATTAATATTGATGAATAACTTGAAGAGTAATGGGATAATACATCGGAAAATAAAATAAATCAAATTACATATATGGATGCCATATATCACTTCATCTTCAAAGTCCCTTTAAATAGTGTGATTGTTTTTCATCATCTCAAAATATCAAAATTACAATAAAATCAGACTTACAAATCCAACCTTGAGGAAATTCCAAAAATCCTCTACTCAAATGCAGAAAAATAGTTTACCATTGAAATCCTTACGAAAAATAGTGAAAAATGAGTATAATATTGACCATATTCCAAACAGGCTCAATTTTATCCTCTTTAGCACACAAAACAATGCACTACAAGATCATTAATGACAATCGAAAATAATAATTTTACAAATGTCCTCAAATCAAAAAACAGACTTTAATTTCATGATCCTTGTGGAAAAACAAATCCAATGAGGACAAACTTGACTACATTTGGACAAAATTCCTTATGGCACGCTAAATGAGACAATGTCAAAACTTAGGTAGTCTCTTGCACTCACTTCTATGTAGTATCTACCTCATGATCCATACCACCTTGAGATTTGTTCCCTCATGGGAATCCATGCACATTGGAATGCGTGAAATGTTGGGATCTGTTCCTATTAAATATCTGCAATTTAATGCAGCTTAATACTAACTATGGTGACATCTCCATTAAGTGTGGTACCGATGGTGTAGTGGTTAAAACTTTGGCTATTTTAGTGGAGGTGATGGGTTCCATCCCCATCGAACGCCTTTTGTTATGGTTTATTTTAAACTATATATATATATATATATATATATATATATATATATATATATATATATATATATATATCGTTGGTTTATTTTGGTTATAACATATGGTATATACCATATGCGTATCATATAATTCATTAGCCTCGGGCTTTGGTTACGTGTGAAACTATATGACCATAAACCAGGGGTCAAGGGTTAGGCCCTCGACCCCTTTTATACCCCATTCAATACAATTCACTGCTTTAAATATAGCTCCTTCCATATGCACGTGAGGACTAATGTGGTGATGCGTTGGTAATGGATTTTGGTATAAGGATTTGGGAGGTTATGGAGGTAGTAGGTTCAACCCCTATTGACTCCATAATTTTTTGATAAACACTAACCAATATAGGCCAATGGGAGGCTACCACATGGTAGCCTCTCATTGGCTATCCCTTGCCACATGTCAACGAACAACTGGTCCACTTGGACTGTACAACCTACCCAGTCAGCTGCCAAATTTTCATGCCACGTCACTTTCATAATCATTCAATCTTGTGCCACGTGTCACCCTTGCAGTAGTTTCATGTGTCACCTTGACTTTTTCCATGTTTGACTTGAACTTTAACTGCTCATAAATTTTGCATACGAATTATGTTTGAGGCGATTTTTGTGTTGTTGCAAAGCTATTGCCAAGAACTACACATTGATGGTGTTTTAAAGATAATTTGAGAAAGTAAAATTTTTATTATTTTTGGATCCTTCTGGTCTCTACTAGCATTTTGGTTCCCCCTGGATATTTGTGAGCGTTCTTGGATCCTCCTGGATTAGAAGAGTACTATTCAGTCTAGTTCTCCTATCATTTTTTCCTGTAATTCGATGGGTGGTGATATTCCTCTCCCTGGTGTTGAGGGTGAAGAAGTCCCTTCTCCTCCTGTGAAGAAAAATGAGTCTTTGAATGTTGGAATGAAGGGTGAATATTCTAGTGAGAATATTGACTTCCCAAATCCCTTAAAATGAGTGGGTATAATAAGTAACTCTTCGGATGAAAATCCCCCTTATGGAAAGGATGACACTTCCTTCTCTTCTGAATCTCATCAGACGATTAGGCCTGATTATTTGCTTCACTCTAAACTCAAGAAAGTGGAAGAATCCACTGGAGGTGGGTGGATTGTGATAGATAAAGGAATGGGAGGACATGAGGGAAGGAAATACTACATTTCCATGGCCCAATATAAATAATTTAAGGAAATAAAAACTGGATGACAACAACTATCATTTGGGCCCGTAGAACAGGAGAAACACAAGAAGGAGTGATTCAATGATTATTCTTTTTGTTAATGCCAGAGTAGTAGGGAGCACTCCTAAAACTATATCTCTCAAATGGTTGATTGATATCTCGAATCCAGATGTAATGTTGATCCAAGAAACAATGTGTCAAGCTGAGAAACAAAAAAAAGCTTTCAATGAATTTATGAAAGGGTGGACCATTTTTACCTCAGATGCATTAGGGATGTTAGGGGGTTTGTTAACGGTAGTGAAGCCTTACTATTCAATTATTAGTTCAATTTTCTTCTAGTTAGTGATTTTAGTTGAGGTCTCTACTAAATATTTGAATCTTCCTTTGAAAGTTCTTAACATTTACGAACCCTATGCAGATAGACTTCCTTTTTGGGAATCATTGGGAAACTTTGATCAACTTCTTGACTCCAATATGATTTTAGGAGAAGACTTAAATTTTACCCTTTCTTTGGGAGAGTTTTGGTGACCCAGGGCTAGACAAGACCCTCAAGAAGGCTACTTTTTAAATTGGATTGAGAAGCACAAACTAGTGGTCTCGAACCAAAAAAAATTATTAAACATGGAGAAATGGGAGAAAAGGTCAGGAAGCAATAGCCAAGAGGCTAGATCGCTTCCTGCTTTTAGAAAATACTTTTTCAAAATACTAGAGATTCAAGTCTAGAGTGGTAGTAGGATGTATCTCCGACCATATGCCTATCACCCTAGAAGTGTGTTTCCCTACTCACACTCCCTATGCACCGATGAAATTCAACCATTCTTTGTTGAGAGTTAAAGAATACAATGAGTTGGTTAAAGGAAGTTGGTCCCCATTGTCGAACCTATCAAATGACTCTTTCATGTGATAGTTTGCTAGAATTATCTTTGCAGTTTCAAAAGCCACTAATATATGGTCCAAGGAGTACAACAAGAAAGTTAATGAGGACTTATGAAAAATCGAATATCATTTGGCGAAAATTATCATAAGAGATAATACAGGACACGAAACCGAAGCTTCCTCCGAATAATTGAAATCTCTCTTACAAAAACCAATATTTTTTAGCCTATGAAGAAGCCAAATGGCATATTAAGAGCATGTCTATCTAGCTCAAGGAAGGGGACAGTAATACTAAGTTCTTCCATAATTTTTCCCACCAAATAAAACATGCAAACTCCATTTGGTAAATAAAAAACTCAAGCGGGGAGATGATCTCCTCCTTTGATGACATCGCATCAACAGGTTCGAGCTATTTCTCTAGAATTTTCTTGGAGCCCCCTGGATACTCGATTAAAGAGATCCTTAGAGTAGTTTCTCTCTATCCTAGGGTTTTGACTGATGAAGAAAATGATGTGACAAAAGAATAAACATCTGACACAGAAGTTCTTTCAACTCTTGAGGCATTTCAAAAAGGAAACAGTATGGGCCGTGTCAAACTCTCGGTATAATTCTACTTAGGATTCTATGATATGATTAAGGAGGATTTGGTAAAGGTTGTAAATGAATCTCGGTCCTTGGGTAAAGCCTAACCCTCCTCTATTAAAAGTTTCTTAGCATTAATTCCCCAAAATAAAATCTCCTCCTCCTTTGAAGATTTCCAACTGATTTCTTGTTCCAATATCATATATAAATTCATTGCAAAGACAACTGCCACACGTCTCAAACCTATATTTAATGGGTTCATATCTGAAGAGAAATTTGGGTTCTTAGATGTCCATCTTGGACACATCGATGTCTTTTGAGGGGGGGAAGATTAATATTGATCAATTCAATTCTGAATAGTATTCTGATCTACTGGGACACAATTGTAAAATTCCAAAAAGGAATCCTAAACAGGTTGTGAAAAATGTGTTTCCAATTTCTTTGGAGAGGTAGTAAAGATACAGGTGGCTCATACCTAGTGAAATGGAAGATAATAGATCATATGAAGGAGATTGGAGGTTAGGGGATAAAAACTTTAGTCTTGTTTACCAAAATATTAGTTGCCAAAATCCTATGGATATTGATCCATAAAAATTCTCTTTGGAGGAATGTAATTTCTTCCAAATACTTTGATGCAAAAAAATTGGAAGAGTGGATTAGAAATCCGAGAAAAATAAGGTTCTCAGGGTATATCGGCTGGAGTACATTAATGGAAGCGTATCAACTAATTGGTGTTTGGAACATTTTTGAAGATAGAAAATGGGAGAAAGGTACGGTTAGGAGAAGACCCCTGGATTGGTGGAGGGGGAACTTTTAAATTTTTAGATATCTTGATAGAAGAGCTTCATTTAAGAGGATTATTTACTCTAAGGGACACAATTCTAGTCGGTGTGGATGGGTTTGGACATAACATGTGGAAGGATGAGGCATTTCTCGAGCTAGCAAAGAACCACAAGGAAGAATGGTGATCCTATTATATAATTATCTCTGACAACTTCATCAAGCTGCAAGATGACGAATTAGACGTTCTATCTCGGGGCAAGAATGAGAATTCCAAAATACACAGTGTTAATCTTGGTTATCAAGTGTTGGATTTGAATGAATTCGATGGTATTTTGTAGAATTGGTTGAAGCCCATTTGGAAGACCAACTCTTCAATTAAATTAAAAATTCTTATTGTTGGAAATTGAAAACAAAGTATTAACTTAGGATAACGGGTTGAAAGAGGGTTGGATCAGGCTAGGACAGTTCGCCTTATGTCAATTTTGTGACGAATCGGTTCGACACTTGTTCATCATATGCCCTTATATTCAAAAATTTTGGCACTTAGTTTGCGTCAAATTGAAAATTGGTAATGTGGAACTAGAAGGAGAATGAAAATACTGGATTGTTGAATGGATTACAGGTACCCATGATAAAACAAATTCAGATCTATGCCTTTTTTTTCGTATACTTTGTTTGGTGGGTGTGAAATTACTTCATCCTTAAAAACAAATACATCATGGAGGAAGTCACTGGTGTTCTGATTTGTAAAATCTCTCGTGAGAATATGCACAAAGAAAAAGCGTCAAAGATCAAGTTATTAGCATCCCCATAGATAAACAAAGAGATTCCATGGAGCTTCTTCGATGGGGAAAACCAGGGCCACCCTACGAGGTGTGGAGCCAAAGTGATCTTATTTATCTTTGATTTCTATTATTATAAGATACTCTATGCTAGGAAAATGTTCCAATACTAAATTGGAGTTAGCGACTCTCTAGGCCTTATTATTCATGGTGAACTCTCTTAATTTTCGAAAGAATCAAATCTATGGTGATTCCAAAATAGTAGTTGATTGGGCCAATGAGAAAGGTGATATTCATGTTGCTTGTGTAGCTGGAAGAAAAACACAGGTATGAGAGTTTATGAAAGAGTTGGACTAGTATTCTTGCAGACATGTCTACCGAGAGTTAAATATGGAAGTTGATAATCTTTCAAAAGAATCCTTTGAGCTTCAGGATGCAACCTTTTGTTTTCAAGAATATTTTGAGGGAAGAAAAATGTAAGGCATGACATTTTATCTGTAGTGCAAGAAAGAAGATAAATATGAACATGTGATGAAATTTGAAAACCAATGATAAGTAAAGACCGCAATGACAAGAACAGTCACATGCACGAGCTGCTGTCATGTAAAGAAAAAAATATTTTTTGATAATAAGTATAGAGTTGTATTAGAAAGTGGAAAGGAAAGTACATAATGGAAATTTGAACAGAGAAGTTAATTTAGTAGAAAGACAAGAATAGGTATATTTCAATTTTTGGAAATACAATTTTTTTTTCTTTATATATATATATATATTTAATTAAAAAAAATTTATAATGTGGAAAATTATATAAAATTATCCTTCACACAATTCTTTTAAATTTTTATTTTTTTTAATTTAAAAAAAAAGTTGTTTCAATTTTTGTTTTAACTATGTCCATGAATTTTCACACAACACATGGAAACTAAACCCCCCTTAAAAAGAAAACTCCCTACAAAATGTAATTGTCCATTTTGAATTATAATTATATTATTTAATCTTTCTTTATATATATAAATTTTCATAAAATTTTATTTATAGGTATGACTTAATTTATTTTCTTGTATGTAAATTTATTTTAATATTAGTTGACACACCTATTGGGCCCTTCATTTTTGGATAATGAGTTGCACAAGCTACAGAAGAAGCGGGACATCAAAGAAAGGAGAAGCAATAGAAATCAGTTGTGAAAAGGACAACGCAACACCAACAAAGAAAAAACAGTAGCAACAGAACAAGAAAGTGTGCAAGCCAAAGACAGAAGACACGACTTAGCTTATATATAGGGATGGATATGATTGTAATAGGGTTGTTTGTTGTTGGATTGTGATTGTAAAAGGGTTGGTTGTTGTTGGATCGTGATTGCAAAAGGGTTCAGTTCAATTCTTCCCTTGCTATTAGGTTGATGTAATAGTTCTTGTTTACTGCTGAGAAGTTGGATTTTGAGTCTTTAATGTAATCTGTACACCATTTGGGGAGTTAGATCTCTGTAACATGAGTCCAGAGCCAGGAGTCTGTAACATAGCACTACTGTGTATCTCTGATATTGTAATTGAGAAAGACCTGAAGATAATATATGAAGAAGGATCCAAAATTTCAAAATATGTTGTGTATTTCTGTGTTTATCTTTATGCATTGTATCTTTACAATACTTATTTATGGTTCATAAGTTCCTCATGATGTCTCTTTGTCCGAATGCTTTTCTGAAACATAAGTAGTTTTATTTATTGCGCATATGAGTTCAGATTTGTTCTGTAGCTAGATGTCTTGCGCAAGATCAGGATGAATCTTGAATGTTCTGTGAACCCACCTAAGTATTATCCTTTCCCTTCCCCATCAATTTGTATTAGCAGCGCTTCAGGTGAGACTTCTTCTCTTCATAGGAGATGAAAATGCTAGCTCTCTAGACTACTCGATACCTTTTGTTGGTAACTTGAGAAGGACCCTGGTTTGATCAAACTTGTGCCAACAAAATGGTTATGTTTCCGAGACCTGAGTTAAAAGGGAACCTGTAGGGAGGATGCTTCCGTGGATTCACAAATCTAATATTGACCAATGGTGGGAAATAAATTGTGACACCTTCATATGGAAAGAGGTGGAGCTGAGGGGAAAACTTGTGGAAGATACTCGTGAGGCAGTATTTTACTCAGAAAGATCGAGCGACTAGTACGAAATATTATGGGTTAAGTTCCTGGAATAAATTTTCCACTAGATAAATAGGCTCCAATAAGCTTCAGAGTTCCAAGAATGAGTCAAGAGGACATGTACTTGGGACACATAAAATATTGCAGCACTTCATCGGCTGGATTGTCCAGTCACACGAGCGATTGATTTCTGGGTCAATACCACATTAGAAGGATACATTATTGAGTTTGCAGATGAGAATCACCAATGTTTTTCATGAGCAGAGACGAATTTCAAGAAAGACGCAAGGGGAAGACTGTTGAGAGAAATCCCCTTGTGGATTAAATTTTTCTTGATGGAAGAGGGGATGTTGACTATGTCCCCAATTGTGATGGCAACATAAACATCCTTTCTTAGGGTAGGGAAAGGTTGGGGTAGAGTCATGGCCTGAGAGAGACGAAGGGTTATTTGATAAGTGGGGAAAACAACAAGAAATGGACTCAAGAGACGAGCAAGCCTTGAAAAGATCCTCCATAATTGAGAAGTGGTGGCGCGGAAAGATAAAAAAAGCAACAAGATAGTCCAAGAAGTTGCAGAAAGAAGTCGGAACAGGAGAAGTAGAGGAAATATAGATGGAACAGTTGTGGAAGATGAGAAGACAGGAAAGACTGGCCAACCAAAGATTAAGTGAGAGATAAGAGCAGAGAGAAAAAATTCCACGAGAGGGTGGAAAAGAAGGAGAAGGTGTAGAAGAAAGAGAGGAGGAATACGACATGGATCTTGAAGAGGAAAGAGAAGATTCATCCCCGATGACAGGAAATATCGGGAATCTAGATGAAGAGACTACTCCAGAGGAAGAAAACAAGACCCCCCAGATCAAAGAAAACTGCCCCGAAGAAAGTGGCGCTATCTCTGAATCGCCCATACCCCAAGTGTCTTCTATACAAGTGGTAAGCTCCATACTACCCTCTTATGCTAATTTTGTTCCAATACAATTAGTTAGTCAGTCACAGCCAGGAAGTGCGAGTACATGGAGGATATTGGGATCCCTTGGTAGGTCGCAAGTAGGACCGTTAGGTTTCATTTTGATAAGAGCACCAAAATCAGCAATGGTTAGTCACGCGGGAGGGTCAATTGCCTGATACCCATAATTCTAGGGTAATGGAGATGAATATGAGGAGAAACACTGGTTCTTGTGCGAAGCAATATGGAGATCCAGAAGGACTATGAATGCAAATAAGTTTGTTGAGTTCCAGACTACCTTGATAGGTCACACTCTCAAGTGGTACATGAAGATTACTAAGCCAGGAGTGCCAGGAATGCAATTTCAAGCGTTCACACTTGGCCAGGTATGGACAAGGTTCATAGGAGAGTTTAAACTACCTCAGTCAGAACAACAAGATTTGTTTGAGTTGCGCGAGATCCAACAAAGGGAAGGTGAATCAGCCTAGGAATACAAAAAAAAAGTTTAAAGATGTGATAGGGAGGTTAGCTCATCCAATCCATGAGGAACATCAAAGATAATGGTACATTCAGGGATTGATACCTCAGACACGGATTCTGCTAACGCGACAATGGATAGACACTTTGAAAGATGCCTTGGAACAATCGATGAAGATTGAATCCATGGAGGGATACCCTGGGAGCCTGAGAGTGACCAGACCCCCATTATATGTGAATTTGGTGCAAATACAAGGGAAAATATCAATGCTTACAGAAAAGATTCAAGAACTGACGATACCTAGACCAGGACGACTTCAAGTCTGGTGCACTGGACATTATACAGAAGGACATATAGTGAACGAATGTCCACGAATGAGGGGAATGGGACCTCCTCATAATCCAATGGGACCCTCACCAGGACCCACGGGAGGAGTTTCACGAGTGTTTTTGAATTTACCATTCCATAACCCCACCCCATACCATGCTTTTCCAGGGAGCCAAGCAACACTAGCAGTCGAGTATTGTGATATTTTCTGAATCCATGGGCATGGGCCAAGACAATGCCCCATTATGTAGAAATATTCGACTGTACCAAATACAATACATTGTGAGTTCTATGCATCTACCACACATACTACAAATCAATGTATATCATTGGATGCACCTGCAGATAGGTTGGACCGAACAACATTTAGGGTGAATGAAAACCCTCAGGGACCGGGAAGAGGTCGAGGAGGTGGAGCTGGAGGAGACTTCAGAGGAGGAAGAACCGGGGGAAGAGTGCCAAGTAGATGTTATAACTGTGATGAGAAAGGCCATATGGCTAGAGAATGTCCTCATCTGAGGCAACCATGGTGCTCCCACTGCAAAACCAATGGGAACGCAATTGAATATTGCCCAGAACTAATTGCAAAATGGGAATATCGGGTACGTCAATGATGAACTAACCTCATAAGTTCATAAATCAAGAGATTTAGTAAAGGAAAATTACCCGACCTCAATATCGTTACTCGAGGAGGAGCAAAGAGAGGAGATGATGCTAATAATCTACCTCAGATACAGAAAGAAATGCCTAAAGAAGACAAGTATGACCCTCTAAAACATAAGTTGCTATTTAAAAATGCCATAGAATTATTTCAGAATATCCCTAGCCCTGAGATGCAAGAGAAACCCTCACAGCCTATTGTTTACACTGAGGTTGCGCAAGTCCATGCTTCACCCCCTACACCTAGAAACCCTGTAGTCACACCGAGACAACTTGAGCAACCTCAAAATGTAGTCGGCCTTTGGTTTCAATTATTCTCTGGTATTCTTGGGAGTGACCAATTAACAAAAAAGTTGTGCAATGCGCTATACCTACTTCTAGGGAATGAAGAACCCACAGAAGCAGGAATAAGGACCAATATTCCTGAGAATATGACTTGGAGGGTGCATAGAAGGAAAGTACAAACTGGAAAAGAATTCAAACTAGTATCCCAATTAGACAAATTTGAGATTAAAGATGTCATGTTGGATCTATGATCCGATGTGAACATTCTGCCTAAAAAGACTTGGTAAGCCTTAGGAAACCCCCAGTTGACATATTCCCCAATCGAGCTAAGGATGGCCAAACAATATTGTATTTTCCCCATAGGAAGACTAGAGAATGTGGAAATAGATGTTGCAAGAATGAAGACAATAGCTAACTTTGAGGTGATTGAGATCATGGGGGATAAGGACCCTTACCCTGCACTACTTGGGGTTGATTGGGCCTATGCCAACTATGCAGTGACTGACCTAAAGAAAGATACCATGACATTTGAGGCAGATGGAATCAAGGTAGTTCAACCCTTGGATCCATATGTAGGGCCCAAATATACAGATCCAACAAACAATAATATAGAGGGAGAAGACTTGGATCAATTGTACACTATAAAAGAAAGAACAAGAGACAATTACATAAATCCTACTCCTGATGGATCAATAAATTCGAGGAGTATACAATCAGTGGACAAAGATTCATAACTCACATTTGACAGTTGACAAAAAGGCTCATACGAAATATTCTCAAGGAGATGTGCAACTTTCAGAGCAACTAGATGGGTTGGGACCGAGGTCAAAGAACACCTAGTATATGATGGTACCTCGGTACTCGATAGTTTTCTGCTCAGCATGGAAGAAAAGTTAGTAGAAGATCAAAGGATATCAGTACTAGATTTAGCCCTCCAGGACACCCCTACTAAATGGTGGGCCAATCATAAAGTCTTAATCAGAAATTGGGACGATGTGAAGTGAGTTATCAAGTATCGGTTCTGGAATACGCAGCAGCTGGAATCAGATATACAGACGGATTTCCAAGTAGTGCAACTATTCAACAAAGAATATGATCTTAGAGAACATATTGAATAGTGTGTGACACAATGGCAAGTTGCAGAAATACCCTCTCGCTTCTGGGTTCAGGTATTTCGCCACTCACTAGGTCAAATATCGAAATATTGGTTCATACATGAAAAAACCAGAAGACATACCAATGACTGAGAAATGTTGGCAGATCACTTTTGCAAGGACTTCTCGTTTACAAGTAAGTACCCTGAGCTTGAATTATTCCTACAGACAATTAAAGAATTTCTCTTTACAGAAAATAGTAATTAGAAATCAAAGCTAGTATTATGTGCAAAAAATAGCCGAGAACTTTAGACTAATCTTCACCTAACCTTATACAAGAAGCCTATAGAATGTTATAATATTAGAGGGGATTCAAAAATCCCAGATGATATAGAGTAATTGAGAAACCTAGCCATTAAAGAGATAGAAGGGAACAGAGAAATCCAGAATATCATACTCAACCAGAATGATAGTTCCTATAATCACCCATTAAAGTTGTGCAAAGTGAATATAGGGACCACAAAGCAAACTAATATAGCTATGGTGGGAGATTACTGGGAAGAGAAAACTAGTCAAGAAATACATAGTTTGTTGAGGGAATATGAGGATTTGTTCCCAAATACCTTTTCAGAATTAAAGGGGATCAAAGGAGTTATGGGAGAAATGAAAATCAAATTAAAATCAGGATCAAATCCTGTGAGGCATAGACCATACCACCTTAACCCTAGAGTAACACAAAATGTTAAGAAGGAGTTAGACAAGTTGCTAGAAGCTGGACTTATTTTTGCAATGGAAGAAGTAGAATGGGTCATCCCAATAGTCATTTAGAGAAAGAAAGGCATAGAGGATATCAGGGTCTATGTAGACTATAGAAACCTTAACTCTTCCTGTGTGCATGACCCTTTCCCAACACCTTTTACTAATGGCGTGATAGAATAGGTTGCGGGGAAAGAAGCGTACTCATTCATAGATGGATTTTCAGGCTACCACCAAGTAAGGATTGTCGAAGAGGACAAAAATAAGACCACATTCATAACATAATGAGGGTCTTTTGCATACAATCTGATGCCATTTGGCTTAAAGAACGCCCCTGTAGTTTTCTCCAGGATTGTAATAGCATCTTTTAGAGAGTTCATTCACAAGTTTATAAAAGTCTATATGGATGACTGGACGATATACAGTTTTCTCAAGGAACATGTAGCACTGTTACTTCTGATGTTTGACAGATGCAGAGAATTGCAGATATCATTGAATCTCATAATGTGTATCTTTTATGTACCACATGGAAATTAGTTGGGCCACATAGTATGCTGAGAGGGAGTATTGGTAGACCCATCCAAAGTTGCGGTCATTGTGAATATGTCACCACCTACGAGTGATAATCAGTTGCACTCCACGCTAGGACATAGAGGGTACTATCGAAATGTTCCAATGGACCCCAGAATGTGATAAATCATTTGAAACCCTAAAGGAGAAGCTCACCACAACACCGATTCTGATATTCCCAAACTGGGAGAATGAATTTCATGTCCACGTAGATGCTTCAGGTATTTCCTTAGCAACTATCTTAGCGCAACCTGGAGATGGAGCCATGGACCATCCTATCTATTTTTCAAGCAGGAAGTTGTCACAAGATGAGCACAACTACACGACGACAAAAAGGGAGGGTTTAGCCATGATTTATGATTTGCATAAATTTAGACATTATTTGTTAGGTTCTCATTTTAATTTATTTACTGATCATTCTGCATTGAAATATCTAGTTAACAAACCTATATTGGAAGGGAGAATTTGTATATGGTTGCTACTATTTCAAGAATTCTCTTTTGAAGTAATTATTAGGATTGGAAGATGAAATGTAGGACCTGATCACCTATCTAGATTATTGTCAAGGGAAAGTGGCAGAGCAGTTGACGATCAACTCCCAGATGCATCTTTGTTCTGGGTTGAGGCCATACAAAAGTATATGGAAGACATAGCAGTCTTCTTAAGTACAGGAGCCTACCCATAAACATATTCCGCAACCCAGAAACGCCATATGGTTGTTAGAGCGGTAGACTATCAGTTGATTCTAGGTCAATTGTATAAATTGGGACTAGATAGTATCCTCAAAAGATGTGTCCTGGATCATGAAAGGAAGGATATACTGTGGGAGTGCCACAACGGAGTTGCGAGAGGTCATGTAGGAGGAAAGGCTACTGTGAAAAAAGTCCTTTGAGCTGGACTTTGGTGGGCAACGATCTTCAAGGATGTAAAGGTATATGTTAGATCAAGTGATGTTTGTCAAAGAGTGAGTAATCCATCATGACGAGATGAATTACCACTTCAACCAGTTCATGCTCTACAAGAATTTGAGAAGTGGACAGTTGACTTCATTGTACCGATCGAACCCACAGCTAAGCATTCAAAGGAGTGGTACATCATTACCACAACTGACTACCTTACACATTGGGATGAGGCAACAATTGTTCAGGAATGATCGACCGATACTGCTGCTAAGTTCATTTTTGAGAATATTATCACTCGATTTGGATGTCCTAGGAGTCTAACCAGAGATCAGGGAGCTCATTTTATTAGTAGCACTATAGTAAATCTTACAATAGAGTTCTTGATCCAACGTAAAAAAAATTAGTCCCTACCACCCGCAAGCCAATGGAACATTAGAAGCGTTCAACAAGATTCTCAAGAGAGGGTTAACAAAAGTCTATTGCACAAAATAGGAAGATTGGGATGACAGAGTTCCAGCAGTACTATGGGCTTACAAGATAACCACAAACAAACTCCACATGTACACACCATTTCAGCTAGTTTATGGGAAAGAGGCTATGGTGCCCGCATAATTCATCACTCTGAGTTTTCACATTGCACAAATCACCCATATGTTGGAGGAAGAATCAGTTGTGCAGAGACTCATGGAGTTACAAGAAGTCGAAGAGACTAGGTTTTTAGCAAAATTCCATCAGTTGGTTGAGAGAACAAGGCAAAAATATTGGCACGACAGACACATTAAGACTAAAGTATTTGTGCAAGGAGAAAAGGTCCTACTCTATGACATTCAGTACCAGAAGCATCCTGGCAAGTTGCGCATGCATTGGTTGGGACCATTTATAGTTACGGAGATCCAACCTTCAGGAGCAGTCAAACTTATGCAACTGGATGGTATGTTGTGGTCAGGATGGGTGAATGGCGCTCTCCTAAAACCCTATATGTCTCAGAACTAAGCAAAGAGGATTGTTTCTCTAGTCCGAGGGAGCATGTATAATAGTTAGTTTTGAGTTTTCTGACATTTTTGTAAATTCAGTTAATAAATTCAATGTGTGCAGTGTTGCACCGCGACATGTAGTTCATTTATTTTTTTGTCTAAGTTATGTTTGATGCAGAACCGCTTACTCAATAGTGCATGATCATAAGCGTAAAGAACCCATTAATGACAATCATTAATATGACGACGACCCCTTTGTGGTCATAAGGAGAACAAATCCGAACGCAATCTGAGTCCATGTTCCACATGAACCCAGTCTAGTCACAACCTTTATTGCTATTACGATACCTCGTCTAAATTTAGTTAAGCCATAAAGATGCAATACGCAAAGATTCCATCGGTATTCGTGCTGAGATTCCCATCCGTCAAACAGAAAGGTCTAAAATCGGCCACGTCCCTGTCCAACTTACATAATAAATGCCATAATCATCCAATAGGATTTACCTCGTTAACCCATCCCATCGAACAACTCAGATCCAAGTTGCATCCATATGGTCATGATGAACAACAATTATTACTGAACTTTCCATCTAAGCCTGAGTATAAGGCTCTGAGAACTTGTCGTAGAACACATTGTCTTCAAAGAACTTAGTGATTTTCAAAATTCTAAAGAGGGCGGTTCAGAACTTCTTCGCCATTGGTTCTGTGATGAATGCAATGCTTAGAATCTCGTTTACATGCTTACCTGTCAACATGGATTTCTCTGGTAGCTGTGGGAACACCGAAAATGTCCTCTTCATTCACTCTAAGGGTTGTGTCTCCTCCTCCTCTTCAGAGTCTGACTGTGTTGGAGCCTCTTTCTTCTGTGGCTATGAGCTTGAGATCGTTCCTACCCCTGCTTGTTTGCCTTTCTTCTTCAGTAGCTCTGCAGGAAAAATGTAGTGCATCCATGACTTGCGCGGGTTGAGTTTAACTCCCAGCCATGACATTACTTATTTTTCGAAAGCCTCCTCATCTAGATAGAACGACAACATCCTTGAGTGGAAGTCCTCCCTGTTGGCATGCCTCAGCCATACAAATGTATGGTGTCAGTTCATGATGAAGGCAATGTTCCTCATGTTGGAGTTGAGGAGCTCTTGTGGAATACGCAACCTCTGTGTTGCGTCAATAATCCCATTGTAACACTTGGAGAACACAGTGTTTTTGAAAGTTGTGTTCTTTGAGTCTGCCTGGAATGCTAAGGCTCAAACATATTTTCAAGACGTCCCTTGTCTGCTAGCACCAATGGTCTTCCAACGGGTGGCTTCCACTTAATCATTGTGAACTCCATCAACAATTATCTGTATGTGAAGGTGCCTCCCTTCTCCTGGGATTCCTCACAAGCCACAAGTAGTTCCTCCAACAGGTAACTACACCAGTTGAATACAGTACCATTGGCGCAAAAATATGCTATCGATAATGCATCTAATGTGCATTCTCCCTTGTAATGTGGCCTCATAACCTTGTTGGCTATGATGTAGCATCCAGTCCAGACTGCCTCTAGTAGTATGGGGTCAATTTTTGTTGTGCGCCCCCCCTCTGTGTGTGGAACCTTTCATAGAGGTTGGGCTCCCCTTTCTTCTTGCCATGCTTATTGGGACCCTGGAATCCTTTAGACACGTCCTCGCCTTCGAGGGACAGTCTAGTAAGCTGATGAATGTCTTCAGCATGGATTGGATACCGCCTATCCAACCAGAGACTTCAATCGTGCACCTTGTTGATCAACAATTTGGTGCACCACGAAACATCACCAGTAGTACCAAATAATGGAAAGTCTTTGAGGTTCATGATAGTCGAGTTGAATAGGTTGACAATGTAATGATCTCAAGCCATTATGCAAGGATCGTCACTTGTTTTGGTGTCTTTTTAAAACTCTTTTGAGTGAGGTATTTCATCAAACAATTTTTTGATCTATTTGTTTACATATGTTTATATGTGTGTATGCAGCAAATAACAGAAAGAGATAACCATGGAACATACCTCAACCATATGCAATAAAATAGACAAGCCAAAACATCTCAAATCTTCTTTATTCATAAAATAGAGAAACCTGCTACAATGAAGATGTTGATCTGGAATGCTCAACAGATGGCCAAGAAGATAGAAAATAGATAAGAGCTGCTACAAAATGCTCCCGCTAATACAAAAGATGCCTCTAAAGTCTGAATAAGAAATGAAGATCAATACAAGAAGATCTGAATGCCAAACTCTCTCGCTGAAGAATGCCACGCTCCAATAGAAGGATGAAACCCTCAATAACTCGGTCCTGTTTCCAAAAGTGTCCAATCACCCTAATAAATATGCCAACTGATAGATCAGGTGAGGGTAAGAACAACCCAAGTTCCCGAATCTCCAATATCACTCTCAATCTCTATAGATATGAAATCCCCCTTTGAATGGTGTGCCCCACTGGATGACTGAAGCCCTAGATAATTCGGCCCTGCTGAAGGAGGCCTCCAAATGCTCTGAAACTATCAAGAAATATAGATCGGGACACTGCAAGTCACTAGGTGAAGTCTCAGGGTTAGATCTGAAGTGTAATCCCTCCAAACAGACTAGATCTGGATCTCAAAAATGCCCTCTTTCTCTTCAATTTGCCCCACTGCTCAAGAAATAATCCTAGCCGTAAAACTATATCAGAAAGCACTAGATCTGATGTCCAAGTTCCTGTAATGAAAACCCAGGTGAAACGACCCTGCCAATCTCCTACAACGAATCTCTCTCCAAAGATGGTGCGCCCCCCTTGCTGGAAACCCCCAATGGTGTGCCCTCCTCCTCTTCCTGTGCATGTGGTTGTGTAGAACCTCCTGCACTGATGTAGATCTGATTAGAATGGTGTGGGAGAGTATTGCATCTCCGAGACCAAGCTTGGGACAAGCTAGGTGGAATCTTTCACCACCGAATCGTCCTCTAGGGTTTGTTAAGTCAAAACCCTCAAATCCCCCAAGAGATGGGCTCACTAGCTAAAGCCAGATATCAAACTGATAAACATACATGAGTGAATGAGAAGAGGCCCTTGCCTTTCCTTTACACTTTTGTCTCACATTGTCCCTCCAAAGTAACTTTCATTTTATTAATATTTAATTAATTAATTAAATCACTTTGATTAATTAATTAACCTTTTTACCTTTGAAAATCTCCTTATCTCTCCTTGTGGCTTCCCTGGCCACTGAAAGTCACTTCTAGCCATCCCATCCTGTAGTGCTGCTCCTCCCGATTCCAATGAGCTATTACACTGATAGGTTCCTCCAAGTAATGTGCCCAAAATGACCTCTTCAGCGAATTTCATTGACTTATAACTCAAAATAGTCAAAATCATGGAAATCATCGGAATGCAACGAAACCAAAGCCAACCTGTGGGGAATGGATCATAATGATGGAATATGAGGATCAATCTAAGTTGGACCCCACAATGCCTCTCAAATACCCCTATACTCGCTATAACATCCATCTGGCTACTCTAGTCATCATAAATCTCTGCACTGTGATGATGTCCCAAAGTGGGGACATTACAGTCCTCCCTACTAGAAAATTGCTTGTCCTCAAGCAATACCCAAATCCCTCCAAGTAAAATACCAAGATCCCATGTCCACCTATGGGATACATAGTAGAACCCATCCAATGATGAACAATAGTACACTCCACCCCCTGGATCCCATATGAGGAAGTGAACTGCAATACACTATGAAGCATAGTCCTGAAAGATATCAACCCTGTGAACCTCCTGCACATGGCACATGGCCTCATCTCAGAATGAGTCCATCCTCCAAATCTCTACCAAGATCCACCCGACCTCCATCAACTGCCCATGTTGATACCAGAATGAGGTACTGCAAGACCTCCGTGAGACACCCGCAAGCGGTGCGCTCCTCTCCACACTAAAGCTCAATGGAAAGTTAGAATAACTTTCCCCTGAAATGGTCCACTCACCTCTGTCGGTCAATGAACTGCTCAATCCTGCAATCCCTGGGTCCCATGCTAACCTTTGTCGAAGATGTGAAATATCTTGCTAACCAAGTGAACTCTCGGATCCCATGGCAAACTTGGAAGTTTATCACTTCCAGTCTCCGCTAGCTGCTCCTGTGCTGGACTGATCACTGTCGGAAGCCCACTGCGCTCATCTGTCATCACCTGGTCTATGATGCTCACCATCACACACCAAGTCTCAACTGTCTGTCTAACACGGTCCACCTCTAACCTATTGTATGCCGTAAAAGTACTCTTGTCATGTAGTCTCGACCTACTCACTCTCCATGCCCCCAGCCATGACCTATCCCTCCTCATGCTATTGTCTATGATAAAAGTGTCAGGACTGGCTAATAGAAACATCTGCAGTTGACTGTAGGACTGGAAGGCGTCACAGGCTTTGGTCAATCCCAAAGATTCAACCAAAAGCTCGTCCATTGGTATCCATGATAACTGCTCGCCTGTAGTCATCACCGAATCCCAACCATCTAGTACAACCGGAATTAACCCCTCTGACTGTTGGTCAACCAACCTCCATCTCTCATCTACCATGCAACTGCTGAAATGGCGAAGGTGATCTCCCACAACTATGTGTTGCTGCAGAGGAGTGACATCTCCATACTCCCCTGAGTGTGTCTCCTCCCTGCAAGGCACTATGCCCCTCTGAATCCCACCATACATCTTAGCATGTACCTGTGAGCTATCACTCATCACTTTATACTCCGGCATACTCATGTCATCTGCCATAGACTCATGCTGCATCATAGATCCTGGGCATACTGCTAGATCAACCTCTACATGGAGGTCAACCTCTCTCGGAACACAAATGGAAGTGACCTCCATCAACGGGTGCTCCTCTGTTGGATCATCAACATCCTCTGTCAACGAATGACTGATACATATGAGTGTCCACTAAGATAGATGAAGTGGATCTTTGATGAATCTCCTCTAGAGACCCATCTGATCTAGACTCTGATTCTTGAAGGGCGGTCTGGGTGCCTCTCAAGAATCCTCTAGTGCTCTCCAACTCCCGAGTGAGTCGGTCTACCTCCAACTCCTGCCCCCTCAGGGCCCTATGATACAAATCGCCAATCCCCAGTAGGTAGTCTTTGTTTTTCAACAACTATTGGTAGTCAGTCCTCATCATAGACACTCTCTCCCGGAGAGTGTGAAAATCATCCATGGAAAATTCTCCATCTGAGCTACCCTGTGCCACTGATGCTATCCAACAGTAATCTGCCATCCCTACATGCATGTCATCAATACCTCTAGTGGATTCCCTGATCATAGCCTCACTAACTTTCAACTGTGTTGCTAAGTGGTGTGACTCCTGATCATGGTCATACTGGGGTGCCATCTGAGACCCCTCACTGCTAGTGTCAGTCCTACTAGTGCCAACTCTAGAATCCCCAAAAACACTCTCTGTATAATATGGCGTGCTGAACTGTCCACTATCTATTGTGCTGCTGGGTACTCCAGTATGCCACTGCATCCCATCACTAGATTACATCTCCCCTTGACTCACATTGTATCCTGTATGAGCAGTTGTATCCTCCTGTGCACTCAATCTGTTACTATCATCTGCGCCTGGATCCCATAGAGATGTATCCAGACACTTGATATGGTCATCCTGACTGCTAAAAAGTGCACCCTCATCAATGCAGACCGATCTTGTATGTAAGTGCTTCATCAACTTGTTAGCCTCTGCAATCTGCTCAACTAATGGAGTCTCCAATAGCTGTGACTCAATCCCCTCAGGCTGATCTATATGTGTAAGGTCCCCTGCCTGTACATATTGTACCTCCTCCTGGACCTGTGGGTCTACCTGTCCATGGTGTGCATCCCTCACACTAAGCTCATCCATCATACCTGATGTGCCACTGATCTCCTCATGTGACGTAGCTATCCTGGGTGTCTGAAAAGGTGACAGATGTGTCACGACCCCCATAAGAATCTCATCATCTCTAGGTGCTAACACATGTGAATCCTCACTAGTGTCACCACTCTGCTGAGGTGTAAGTTCATCAATGGTATGTGATATGTTTGCTGAGATACTGGTGCCATCGTCCTGTCCATCCAACTACCTATCCACTACACAGAGGTCATCATCCTCCTCAAGCATACAAGTATCACTAGCCTCTGTGCAAGAGTCATCATCACTATCCTCTGAGGTAGAGTCACTATCACTAGCCTCTGTGCAAGAGTCACTGTCATCATCTTACTGCTCTAGATAAGCATCAATCGATCCATCCTCACATGCCTCATCCTCACTGTCACAGTGCACCTCAATAATATGCTTCTTACCCTTACCCCTACACCTATGATCAGGTTCCCAAGGCACCTTGCAACTGTAGCAAAGTTCTGTGCTCCTAATGGGTGTAGGGTTTCTCCATGCTTCCCTCCATCTAACTTCTCTCGCTCTGCCTTCCTCTGCTATGCTGGCCCAATATGTCACCTCATCTTCGCTCCAACTAGGGTTTTTCATGGATATAAACTTTTGGAGCATTATTAGAGGCCCATGTCTCTCACAAAGTGCATGATATTCTTTTTCACAACTCAGAGCTATTCCACAAAAATCTGTAGACCCCATCTTCCCTTATGGAATATCCCTCAGGCTGGCAAGAGTCTAAGCTCTGATACCACTATAATGATCCCAAGCCATTATGCAAGGATCGTCACTTGTTTTAGTGTCTTTTTAAAACTCTTATGAGTGAGGTATTTCGTCAAACAGTTTGTTGATTTATTTGTTTAGATATGTTTATATGTGTGTATGCAACAAATAACAGAAAGAGATAACCATGGAACATACCTCAACCATATACAATAAGATAGACAAGCCAAAACATCTCAAATCTTCTTTATTCATAAAATAGAGAAACCTGCTACAATGAAGATGTCGATCTGGAATGCTCAACAGATGGCCAAGAAGATAGACAATAGATAAGAGCTACTACAAAATTCTCC